>SPJY01025686.1:3909769-4036836 GCA_005191435.1 Raddia distichophylla | reverse complement strand
AGAAAAGACCTACACAAAGAACTTACGAAGCTGGTCGATGTTCCAAGTGCTGGTCAGCTCTCTCCCGTCCTCCATTGCCAGGCGAACAGCCCCCGGGCGAGCAGTAGAAACGACCGTGAACGGGTCCTCCCATCGGGGAGTTAACTTGTTGGCTTTGGACAGGTTCTGGACGCGGCGCAGAACGAGGTCGCCCACCTTCAAAGCCCTTGGTCGAACTGATTTGGCAGCATGCCGGTGAAGATCTTGCTGGTAGCGCGCCATTCTGACTTGTGCCCGTTCGCGTGTGCCTTCGAGGAGATCGAGCTCGAGTAAGCGCTCTTGCTCTGCATCAACTAAGTTGACCGAGCTCGTGCGAGGCGATCTGAGTACCACTTTGGTGGGCAAGATGGCTTCTGCACCATAGACCAATTGGAAAAGAGTTTCCCCGGTAACCTGGCTGGCTGTGGTGCGAACTGCCCAGAGGACGGAAGGGACTTCGTCAACCCAGGCCTTGTTGTGCTCTTTGAGTGCGGCGAACTCACGCCGTTTGATACCCTGGACTATCTGTCCGTTAGCTTGCTCGACTGCTCCATTGCTCTGTGGATGTGCCACAGAGGCGAAGCAGACCTTGGTTCCCAGCTGTTCGCAGTATTCCTGAAATAGCTCGTTTCTGAACTAGGAATCGTTATCGGTGATCAGCTTGTGGGGAACCCCGAAGCGCGTGGCTGGACAGAAACCTTGGGACGGGCAGACTTGGTCTGCGGTACTTCGGGACCACGCGGTGGAAGTTGGTCGACCAGGGCAAGGGATTGCTCGTTGCAATCTACAGCAGCCTTGTAGTTGCCCTTGACCATGGTCACGCCGTTAGGGCCCAGAATCTTCACGCAATGGTATGCATGGTGGGACACGGCCATGAACTTGCCAAGAGATGGCCGGTCCAAGATCGCGTTATCGGCAGATGGAAAGTCGACCACGTCTAACGTGATCAACTCTGTCCGGAAGTTGCTTGGGCTGCCGAAGGTAATGGGCAGAACAATCTGTCCGAGCGGCTGAACAACTTCTCCCGGAACAATCCCATAGAAGGGCATCGCGACTTCCTTAAGCTTGGAGTGAGGAATCTGCATCTCGTCCAAGACCTTTGCAGATAGCAAGTCCAGCGCGCTCCCACCGTTGATCCAGGACTCGCCCGACTCTGGCGTTACTGATGGTCGGAGCGACTACCAGTGGGAGCCTCTACGGCTTGGTCATCCCAGTGGGGCAATCCCCCTTAGAGAAGGAGATGGAGACCTCGGTCCACTTCATCTGTTCAGGCTGAGGTTTGCCCTTCTCGACGTTGTGGACCTCCCGAGCAGCTTCCTTGAGGCTGCGCCGCGAGGGATAAGCCGAGGAGCCGCCAAAGATAGCGGCTATATGGTTCACGGTCTCAGGATAATCATCCTCATGGTCCCGATCACCATCATCGGTTTGGCGCTTGGCCTTGCCGGCGTCACCTTTTTCGGGCAGGGTGGGCATAGGGCTCTTGCCGTTGTAGAAATCCTCGAGCTTTGCAACCCAGGTTGTGCAATGGCGAATGTCGTGCCCGTAGTTTTGGTGGAACTGGCAATATCGGTCACTCGGACCTTTCTTGCCCTGATTGCCTCCCTGGGCGGGCTTCTTGCCCTTATAGTTATTGTTGGGCTTCTTCTGCCCATCCTTGGGAGGAGGTGCGTGATCTATACCCGCGACGGTATTGTTCGCATCACCTTTACTCTTTTAGGACTTCTTGTCACCAGGATTGTTGCTGCTCTTCTTCTTCTCATCTACAGCAGGCTGGGCGGGCAGCTCGCCCTTGTCAATCGCCTTCTTGTACTGAACATGCCCTGCAGCGTTGGCATAGCAATCAGCCGCCTTGAACAGGTCGTTGGCGGTCCAGGTCTCGTTGATCTCGAGATCCTAGGTGAGCTGCTCGTCGCGGACTCCGTTTTTGAAGGCGCGAACAACAGATTCGTCCGAGATGTTCGAGATCGTGTTGTGGATCTTAATGAAACGCTTCACGAAGTTGCGGAGGGTCTCTCCGTTCATCTGGATCATCCGGTGCAGATCATCCTCCTTGCCCAGATGTACGAAACAGCTCTGGAAATTGACGATCAGAGCGTCGCAAAGTTAGTCCCAAGAATGGATGGAACCTTCTTGCTGATTGAACATCCACGTCCGAGTAGCTCCTTCAAGGACAGTCGAAAGATAGTTAGCCATGACTAGCTCATCACATCCGGCTGCCATGATGGATGTTGCGTAGATGGAGAGGATCTCCTCTGGGTTTTGGGTCCCATTGTACCTCTCCACACGACCGGGCTTGAACTTGAAAGGCCACCTGACAGCGTGGAGCTCGTCAGAGAAAGCCTTGCAGCCCAAGCCGTACGCCCGACCACCTTCTCCTGCAGAACCTAGTCTTGAAAAGACGTTGGTCCTGTTGCCCAGAGGAACTCCAGTTGAGCGAGAGGACTCTGCCTGGAGGAACTCTCTCCGAGACAATCCTCCGCGCTCCTTCCTCGTGGTCGCTACGATGCGCTCTTCCCGAGAGGATCGTCCGTGATCGTCTGAGACATCCGCGTTTTGCCCGACCGGAGTCTGGTTGCGTGGGGATTCAACCCGAGCAAGTGGTACTTCTGCTGGGGGACTTGGCGTAGATGCGCGAGGCGGATCGCGTCGCTAACGCTTGCACTGATCGCGAAGCTGCGCCAAGGTTTGATTGATTGAGTCATCCAGACTTGGCGAACAACCTCTTGCTCGCGAGCAGCCGGTGCAGATCCATCTTGATGCCGAGCAGAATTAACATGCTCGATCTCTTCGGCCACCGCGGCCCGCGTAGGATTTGAAGTTCCCGCGCCGGCCATGTTAACGCTGCGAGGGCCATGCGGAGGCATGCTCGACGGTGTTATCACTGTGTCGCCACAGGAGGAATCCACCGACATAGCCTTAGAATCTGAGAGATCTAAACCATCGTAAAGATCATCGGTTCCGTAATCATCGTCAATGACGGGAGCTCGATCCAAGACCATCTCCGGAACATAGCCAAAGAGCTCTGTCTCAGATCTGGAAGGCGATCGAGAGCGAACGGATCGATCCTATCTGACAGGGGATGAGACATCCTGTCCTTCTGAGTCATAGCCTTCAGGAAGAATTTCCTGATCGTTGAGGGAGTTCGACATGCTCGAACAGACTTGATCTACTGTCCCCACGGACGGCGCCAACTGTCGACGGTTGAGATATCGATCTCAAGTCAACTCAGGTTCTTGAGAAAAGGGAGATAGAAGACCTACCGAGCAAGACGAACAGTAATCAACGAGCAACAGGGAGACACAAGGTTTCCATCCTGGTTCAGGCATCTCGAAGGAGATAATGGCCATACGTCCAGCCTTTCTTTATATCAAAGAGGATTACAAGGTGGATCTCAGCGAGACGAACAGATCTCGGCGAGTAGTATGCGACAATACAATGATGCTTGACCGTGCCCTCTACACGCCGTAGGGGCTCGGTTTATATAGTGTTGAACAACCGACCTACCGAAGGACAATCGGGCCGGGCTAACTACGAGATCGTAATGAACTCATATCATGCCAAATACATCACACGATAGATAAGGTATACTCCGATTCTTGGGGATCACGACGTCTGTTTCAATCCGGGAAACCAACGTCCGGATCTTCACGTAGCCGTGCAGAACTCTTGCTCGAGTCGGACTCAAACACGAAGTCTAGGCCATCATGCACCGTGCCAGCCAGGAAGCTGTTCGGCAGGATGCATATGGGCCTAATAGAACCTTCTAGGGAGATGGGCCCTAGGAGGCCGTTCGATTGGGCCATCAGGGAGTGGGACATGGCAATGGGCCGTGATTTTATCCCTGACAGGTCGGGTTCGAGACGAGTTTGGAAAAACTCAAACCAACGGGACCACGCCCAAGCTCGGCCCGACCCTGAGCACTGGACCTCAAATTTGGGCCCAAACCCGAACCAAAGCCTGAAAACCTAACCCGAAACCCGACCCGACCACCTCTAATTTCGTAATTTTTTCATGTCCGAGCTCAACCCGACCTAGCGGTTGGGTTCAAATCAAGGCCCGAACTCGGCCCGATGCACTGGTCGGGCTGGGGTTTTCTGGTCAGGTCGGGTCCGTCGGGCCGGGTGACCCATGAGCAAGTCTACATGCAGCCCGCAACTCACATGTGAATTCATTAAATAGTCATGCAAACATCTTTTTCAATCTTTTCTCGTCGTTCTTTTTAATGGAAGCTTTGATTGACCAACGATTTTCACTATTGCGTTTCTTATAGTTTTAGAATGAAACAAGACCATACTCGATATAAAAAAATAATTTTTTACTATCATAAAAAACTACAACAACAATGAAAATTTACGATAATAGATATGAAAATAACCATAATCCGACTATTCGAGTACGTGTTTAAATGACTATAATAACAATGAAAGCTATAATCAATGTAATATAACAAAGCTTTTGCATGCTGCCCCTGGTTTTGCCATGCCGTTGCATGCGGCCCTGTTGTGCCATGTGGCGCAACTAGGGGCTGCCACGTCACCCCTAGGATTTTTTAAAAAAAATCCAGAAAAATATCAAATAACTAAAAAAAAATCAAAATGTAAAAAAAATCATGATGATGGTACATAAATGAATTTAAGCATTAGAAATGTTGATTTCTATAAAATAAACTAAGAAAATATATAAAAAAATCAGAAAAAATAAAAACCAAATAAATCCTAAAAAATTAAAAAACAAAATGCACTTTGTTTCACGAAAATAACGAGCAAGTTGGCCCGCGCGTTTGCGCGGCTAGATTTATATCAGCATAAGTTTATCTCTAACTCATAATCTTTTTTAGGATAATCTCCAACTCATAATCTATATCTGATATATCAGATCATATTTGGAGTTTATCTCTAATATATTAAATCAAATTTATTACTTTATCTTTTTTCATCTGATTTGGTGGACAACAATTGAATGATTATCTGATTTGGTGGATAATGATCGGATGATGGAGGATTTTCGGACGACGTGACACATTGTGGTACCTCCTTTTTCTCTACTTATTTCCTTACATGTATTGCATCATTATATCCGACGCTGCCATTATATTTATCTTATCTCTAACTTCTTGTTGGTAACTATACCACCTTTACTGGTGCTAGCACGACTCATCATGCTAGCCACAAATCTAGCGCCAAGTTCTTCTCTTTTAGCACGGATACATCGTAATTTCATTGGCTCCTTGTAATAATATAATAGATAGTTATGACACTGATTTTATTTTTAGTTTCTATCTTTTTATTCAAGCTAATATGTACTCTGACTCCTTTTTATTTTAATTCTATAGTTTTTAATTAGCTTAAATAGGCTCTTTTTCTAGCATTGCCGTTGATATGTAGGTTTTTTTATGTTAATCATTATCCAAAAAATGATTTAATTATTTTAATATAGTAGATATGTACTATTTTTCCTAATATTGTCGTTTATATGGACATTTCCAATTTTATCCCTAATTTAAGTTTTTAATTGTAGTTGTATCGACCTTTTCTAGTTTTGTAATTGGATCAACTTTTTTAAAAAAATTCATGTTTGAATTTTTTTTGCCATGATTGATACGATTTTTCTATAGTTTTGTAGTCGACATTAATTCTTTTTCTATTTTACTAAATTTTTATTGTTTGTATTTTTAAAATTTGATAAAGTCTTTTTCTATAAGCCGTTGTAATGACCTCCAAATGATGGAGATATTTTTTCTCTTATTTACGTAGGAATTTTTCTGATTAATGCGGTGATTTCAATGTTACATGCATGCACACTTTTCCTATTTTGTAGTTTATATGGATTTTTCTAATTTTTATTATGTTTTTGTTTTTTTTAGTTGCAACGAATTTCTTGTGTGGCATGATCTTTTTTAATTACTGTTTACTTCAAATTTACGTTTTTTAAAAAACTTTTTGATATTGACTTTCTTTCTAGTTCTCTAGTCGATATGAACTCATTTTTATTGTTTTTACTTTGACATTATGATTTTATTGAATTTAGTATGAAGTTTCATTTGTCTAGAAAGTTATAATCTCCCCGCACTATAATGTATAGTGAATATCTTTTTTCTCGTTCAATTTAAACCATTATAATTTGGTTCCGCTGTGACGATCCATGGTGGAGATCTTTTTCTCATTCTAGCCCCACCGTAATATATCATGATTTTTTTGTCTTTCAATGCATGTTGTTATAATATGTGCCCATTGTAATCGATGGTGAAAATCTTTCCTTTTCTACGATTTATTTGGTAATTTCTTTGATTAATACGGTGTCTTCATTTTCCTTCTGTAGTTAACATTGCTAGTTTTTTTTTCTTTCCGAATTTAGGTTATTATTATAGCTCTATAGGTACGCGAAGAGATAGATTAGTAGAGAATTAGATGGAAAATAATTCATCATCTCGATGCTCACGTCCATGGACAAAAGGCCCAGAAAAGACGAATAGAGAGAAGAAAAGGTTTGGTGAGAAATTAGTTTCCCTTTTTACCTCCATCCTTGCCATGCTTTTAGCAGATTGTTGAGTATCATGATGAATTGTCCAAGAGCTAAGCTCTGTGCGATTTTGCTTCATGTACTGTTGGATTTTTTTTGGTGAAACCAATTGGCAGCGTGTAGAACTTTGGCTGCTATTCAGGTTCCATTTTCATGAATTTCTTATCTGTAGCGTGAGGTTGGTGTGCTGCTTCTTTGATTGCGCCTATCCTTCGTAGATTCGTAACCGCCGTCGAGCCGCTCGTCGGCGGCGTCAATGATAGCGCCGCGGCCATAGAGCTCCCACACCCACTCGGCCAACTGGAAGATGCCGGCGCCGAAGAAAGCCATTGGCCTCTTTCCGGACGCCACCTCGAGGAGGATGCCGCCGAAGCTGTAGACGTCAGACTCGGCGCTGGCTCAGCCGGTGAAGATGCACTGGAGTCCACGTAGTCGGGGTCCCCGACACGACGCGAATATACTGTATATCTCTTACTCATAATTATTTTTTAGATTAACGTGATGGTTTCGTTTAACTCTGCTTTATGTATATAGTAGATATATCATATTAGATTTATAGTTTATCTCTAATATATTAGATCAACTCGATCTAGATCTTTTCAATATTGACCACTAGATTTACATAATACTCCATCCATTTTAAATATAAGGCATATTTTGACTCCACAAAAGTCTTTAAAGGTAGAGTTTGACTGTTAGATTCCTCTATTGTATATTACAAATTGTTACAATATAATATTGTATCAAAAAGCACTTTGAAATATGAACAATTTGATACAACTTTGGTATACTAACGATGCATATTATTTGATTTATTTATGGTCAAAATTTACTAAGTTTAACTTTTCTCCGGTCAAAATTCGCCTTATATTTTGGAACAAAGGGAGTGTTATCCATATTGAACGATGTAGATTTTTTTCTTTTTTCTATGATTAACGTGAGAATTTCTAGTATTTTTCGATTAACTTGTGATTTTCTAGTATAGAGTTTATCTCTTACTCATAATCATTTTTTAGATTAACGTGGTGGCTTCGTGTAACTCCGCTTTATGTATATAGTAGATATATCAGATCAGATTTATAATTTATCTCTAATATATTAGATCAGCTCGATCTAGATCGTTTAAATATGGCACGGACTTGGGAACGGATGTCCAACCCTGTGCGCGTCCGTCGGACACTCGCGAGGCCCGATCGGCCCACCAACGACGCGTCCACTCGCTGAAAAACCACTCGGCGCCCCACCGGAACAAACTTCTCCCACCATTGTTTTCCCTCCACCACCGCAGCGTGCTCGCGAATCTCTCCCTGTTTGCATGCATGCAATGACGTCATCGATGACGTCAACAAAAGATGCCTTTCAGTTTTCTCTTTAGACGGCCATAGATTTTGACTGGTTGCTCCAATGCACGAACCGTTTGCACCGCTGCGTTCCTTGCATTTTTACGAACAAAACAAGACCAATGTTGCTATATAAAAATTTACTGAAACAATTTGTTATCCTATTGCAACAATTAGTTTAGCCTGTTGAAACAGTATGGCTAGCCTGCTGAAACAATTACTTTTGTCTAGTGGACTATAACCAAGTGAAACAGTTGGTTTCGCCTATTGGAAAAATATATATAGCATGCTAAAACAATTTGTTTAACCTATTGGAACATTATATATAGCATGCTGAAACAACTAGTTTAGTCTATTGAAACAATTTGTCTAGCCTGATGAAATAATTTGTACAGCCTATTGGAACAATATGTTTGGCATGTTGAAACAATTAGTTTAGCCTGTTGGAATAATCTATCTAGTCTGTTGAAACAATTGGTTTAGCCTATTGAACAATATTTTTGGCCTGTTGGACAATTAATTTAGCCTACTGGAACAATATGTCTAGCCAAGTGCAACAATTAGTTTTTTCTATTGGAACAATATGTCTAGCCTGCTGAAATAATTAGTTTAGCCTATTGAAAACAATCTGTATAGACTGTTGAAACAATTTGGCTAATGAAAAATTTAAAAATATATATAAAAAGTATTTAAAATGAGTTAATTAGGATTTTATATGAATTATGAAATTTGTTCTATGTATTTTGGACTCCGGATGAAATAGATACAAAAATGAGAAAATTAAATACAAAAAAATGAACTGCTCGTTTTTTGCTAGCAGCTACAAGCTGCGTGCTGGACCAGCGCTGCGCGCTGCTGGGCCGTGCGATTGGGCTGCGCGAGCGTCCGACGCTAGTCGGACGTCCAGGCGGAAGCATTTCCCTTTAAATATTGACCGCTAGATTTACATAATATTATCCATATTGAACAATGTAGATTTTTTTTCTTTTTTCTATGATTAACGTGAGAATTTCTAGTATTTTTCGATTAATATGTGATTTTCTAGGATTTTAGGATTAACGTGGTCGCTCCGTTTAACTCTGCTTTATTTTATATATATAGTAGATAGATAGATAGATGTCACGCGCCATGAACGCGTAAACATAGCTAGTAACAATGAAAGCTCTCATGTATTCTCCACTATGGAATACGTGTCTGGATACTACATGAAGCAAGTGATTGTCAACTGCTGGCATGAAGAGACGTGCGTACGTCATATTCGGAATATTTACCGAACCTCCGGACTCACATTTCTAATCGTCATGTGCCTGATAGGCAAATGCTGGATGCTCCTGCCATGTTCCATCGTAGCCATCTCATGCCACTATAGAGAGTAGAGACCATAGTGGCAGCCCCACAGGCCACATCACGACAGAACCAAGAAGAACAAGATCCTGCCAGGCTATTGTTACCAGCGGGGGAGAAGAAGAGGCCGGATCGGGTCCGGTAGACCGGTACGTTGATGGAGTAACAGATTGAATCGTACAAATAATTGTCCGGAGTCCTACTCTGCCAGAAGAGCAAGCTCCGAGTTTGGTGCATGTCCAACCAACGCCAACAGAAGCCAAATCCTAGTAAATTTTTGTCCCAACCAAAACCAAATTGAGCCCACACATCCTTAAATCCCAGTGACCTCCAGAAGACCATGTGCAATTATGCATACGTGCGATGCACTCTATCATGCCAATTAACTAGCTGCAACTCAATTAGCAGAGTATTCGCCATTCTCTCGTTTCGTCTTGTGAAGCCTGCATCGAGTTCAAATTGCAATACTTGCAAAAGCTTTAAATTATGTTCTGCAGGTAAAATGCCATATTGCCATGCATGCAGATCTAGAGAGATCTAGCGAGAGAGAGAGAGGGAGAACATGTTACATCGGCCCTCAAGGTTCGATGGCCATCCACTAACCATTAGCCAGGAGGTGGAGTAAATAAATGAATTAAATCAAATGCTACTTTATTAGTAGTGTGTGTGTGTCTACACGCGCGCGCGCGCGTACTGATCATGTTATCTTTGCAAATTAAGGACCTCAATTATTTTACTTACATATTTCATATATATTGTATTTGATATTAGAATTAACGTTACATAAATCAATATCGTTGTTGATCTCGCAAACATATATTGGCTTTTAGTATGTCTGTTAATTTTTAAGAAAACGTCGCATTCGCATGGAGGTATGGATGTAATTTCCTAGAAAACTTTTTGGCTATTTTTTCTCTTTTTGACACCAATGGAACCAGTACATCTTAGTCGACGTACATCTTAGATCTTCTAATACAGTCCGCTGGTATCACATACTAGGATATGTTAGGACATGACTGGTTTCGCCTCATGAGTCAAAGTCCAACAAACTTACCCACATGAAGAATCACCCTGTATGCCAACAACCGCCTCGGCTCATCAATCTCTTTGCCCTTGGCCGGCCTCCTGAACACCGGTTCGGCTATACGAAGGCTTCCCTCTATTGGGAAGCAACATGAATATTTAGTTTAGGCCTAATCACAAACACACGTAGATTCTTCCTTAGCGCAAGCTACATCAAAACCATCCACCGCCACAGCCGCACCATCCAATAAAGCAGCAACCGTGAAGGTATTCCATGCATGGCGCCCTCGATGTACAACCTTACCTTATCGCGTGCGAGGCCCACGAGTTGTTGTACCTGGACTAAGGAGCTGCCATCAGCTTAAGGCCTTCTCTAGCAAAGGTGCCTCACCACCAAAAGCTCATTGCACTGATCCAAGGCCTTGTTAATCTCGCAAACATATATTGACTTACTTTCAATATGTTATCGTATGGCCTTGTTCTTTTTAGCTTACCGCTGAAATTTATCATTTTTGTACAAGTCATAAAATCGATATAGTATGTTGTAGTTATTTTTATGGTGTTTTAACCGGTTCTTTTTAGAGTCCCTAATATATTTTTTTAGACTAAGGCTTTTCTTGAGAAGTCATAACTTTTTCATATTAATTAAAATTTTCAGCTGCTTTCGGATAAGAAGAACAAGCTAGAGAGTGAATAGTAGAGTTTACCTGATTTAAGATGATGCTTCTTGGCTTGTCATGAAGCTGGTCAACGTGAGATGCTCGCTTTTTGTGTGTCAAGACTTTTGTCTTGCTAAGTTAGAGCATCTCCGATGCAAGCTTAATTTATGGCAGCCCAACCACTATTCAACTACTATTTATACCTCATTTTCACTATTCTATACATTTTCCTCTCTTCTAGGGTGATCTAAATTAGACTTGCATTAACTATATCCCATACATTTAGTTGTTTGTTTTGGTTACGTACATGTATGATGTGGAGATTAGAATGATATTTCATTATCTTAAAAAAAAAAGAAGAAGCTCAGAAGAACAAGGATTTATAGGCTTGTCCGGGTTGATTTTAGTCCTTGGTCCAACGTTGGCCGCGCCCGCATATATATTCTGTATAAATACTCGTGGTGTTTAATTGTATCTAATGTTGCTTGATTAAATTATCCTTCACTTAACAAAGTCTAATGCTGCAAGCATCAGCATCACCCGGCCGACCATGCCGGTTTGGTGCATGTTACGGGGAACGGGGACACTGTATATGTTTGTAGCATAATTAGTGACGGCGATTGTTTGGGACCGGGCCTATCCATTTATAAAACCACTGTGGGTTGGACTTGGATTAATAGGCACCGGCTATGTTAACTAACACATAGTGTGTATGCTATGAGTCTGACTTTTGCTCTCAATCATATCAAATTATCATATATCACTACTACGCAATGGTCTTTAGTCCCGGTTGGAAATTGAATTTAGTCCCGGTTTCCCCAAACTGGACATTAAATTCGGGACTAAAAGCTTGTGGTTTTTAGTCCCGGTTCCCCCAACCGGGACTATAGCCACCGAAATATCTACTAAATATGGCGAACTCAATACTCAAAACTGGGACCTCATGCCACTACATGACTCTCCACTCACCCTTCTAACAAACTCATCCACCCACGCGTATTTATTAGAGTAGGATATGCATTCCTTTTAAAGTTTGCTGGAACGAGCCTTTAGTACCAGTTCGTAATATGAACCGGTACTGATGAGTCTGTGCGCCAGCTGCCCTATACCCGCCTGCAAAACGTATCTTTACTGTTGCCTCCAACCGGTATTGAAAGTATAGAATTGCTACTGTTAATACGAAACGGTACTGGTGCACTATTAGTACCGGTTTCAATCCAATCGATGCTGATGTGCTGATACCATTTCTCTAGTAGTAGTGTATGCATGTGGTAAGGAAGCATCGTACGACATGCACTATGAACATGCACATATGAACGTACACCAACCAGGAAGTGACAAAAATCATTTGTGCCAAAGGGAGCATGAGCATGATCCATTTACCCCATGGCCCAGTGAGACCATCCACACGGACCACACACCATGTATGGGAGCGTAAGAGCATGCATAACAATTTCTCTATATCACCTTGTAAAACACTATTTACTAGAGAGACCGTCGGGATGCTCCAATCCTTTATCACGAACATGTTGTTATGTAGGTTGGAAGTGTTTTCGTAGCATGTCTTGATCGGTTTAGATTTTTTTTTTGACAATGATGCATGCATGATCTGAGTTAGCTAGTAATCTAAAGTTTTAGGCCCTTTTTTAAAAATGATCTGGACAGTTGAACAGCTGAACAGCTGAACGGCTGAAATGATTAAATTTCTAGATCTTCTCAAGGTAGTTTCGAGATTCGGATCCATTTCGTTTGAATTGCTTTTTAAAGCGTTAGAACCCAGCTTCGAAACAACAAAAAACGGGCTAAAAAAACCTAAAGCATATGCCTTTTTAAAACGTAGATAAATCGTTAATCTGTTAAGCTGTTAACATAAAAAAAACAGGGTCTTAGTAGCTCAAGGCTCAACGATAATCATTCATCATTACGCCCTGCCCAAATTAAGGACAATAGTCCATTTCTTTACGAAATTAAGGACAGTATTGACGGTACGTGCAGATCGAGGTAAATGGTTGCTGGGTCCACGTGCATGGCATGCCACATGCGCTCGCTCGCACGTACATACGTACGACATACCATCGCGCGTTCGTCTTCTCCGAAACTTCCACACGGAATAGTCCAAATCGCATGCGGGGCATGTAGGGAAGAGGCGCACTTTACAAGTTAGAGAAAGAGGAATAATACGCGCGCGACGGTATTCGCGAGCTCCCGTCTCGGTGATATCTGCTTCTGTGCCTCCGCTGCGGCCGCGCTCGCCCTCCTCCTTTTCTATGGCATCCTCGCCATCGTCAACCTCACCGACATCACCACCATTAAATTAGAGTACAGGTTTTGGTTCAAGTGAGGGAGATGTGCGGCCCTCAGCTCAGAAGAAGGATGAGGAAGGATGAGGAGGTATCGAATCATGATGGGTGTGGTGAGGCAGAGGTGGCATGGTCAAAGTCGTGGAAATGGTCAAAAGCAGTGAAATGGCAGCGACGAATAGATTGGCATCAACGCTTGAATTTTTTATGGATAAAGTCGGCATGATAATGGGAGGAACGTAGCGGAGCAACGAAAGAACTGCCCGTCATGGTTGGTGGACCGGACGCGGTGGTGGAGGGGTGTGAATCATGTCAAATTAAGCAAAAGAGGGTGACGGTGGAGGCTAAAAGTGCGAGGACAGATGCGGAAGTGAGGTGCGAGGGTGGAGACGTAGCTTTGTGAGGGGTGAAGGTAGCTTGCCGCAACACTATCCTGTCATGATGGGTCCTGTCTTCTTTGTCACCCCCTATTTTTAGAGCTGCTTACAAAAAAACAAAATTCGACACAATGTTATTATGAACACATAAGACTGACATCTATCTTAAACGAAGTATTTTGTTGAGACACCAATATAGACGATATATTTTTAAGAAGATCTTGGTCATAGATTTATTCAGCATTTATGTTGCTCCTGAAGCTACATAGCGATAGTATGCACGATATTAGGTTTTAGATCCCAATTTATCCCAAATCCCACTTGGACCCTTTTTTTTATTCCGTTGTTAAAATTTGATCATGTCATTCGAAAATTGTTCGGTTTGAATGATATTGTGACGAAAAGATCTTTTGGTTTGGTCTTTTGAGAAATCATCTAGTTTTAGCAGGAAAAATATTTTTTCCATATTTTTCGATGATTTTAGATAGAAACTTTGGCTTTGATTTTCTAGACTGGGATCTCGATAAACGATTCCGTTTCATGGCGATTTAATAATTTTATTTGGTGCCTGGTGTCCATACTACAGTTATTTCCAACGTGCAACCACCGCTGGCTTGGCCCATCCCTGGCCAGCCGCGCGCGTGGTAGGGTGTGAACCGTGGAGTTCACCCCAACCTGTGAACCAAGCTGAAACTTTAGAGAGTAGCTGTGGTATTGTTTTTTCACCTAAGAGTAGCTGAAAATGTTAATCTAAAAAATTATGACCCATCGAAAGAGGCTCTAGAGAGTTTAAAAATTATGAAAATAAAAAATTTAAAACTCCACAAAATAACTACAAATCATTGCATCGTTTGATATGTATAAAAATAATAAGCAAAATTTTTATTTAATTTAAACCGAAAAGATCAAAACCTATAGATATATTGTAAATGTTTTGATGTAATGTACCAGCAATCCATGAGAAACAAAAAAAAAATGTATTCTGCAATATACTGTATCTATGTTCTCTATGTGTCTTATATTTAAATATAATTAAAGCCTAACCGGGTAGCATAAGACAGGTCAGGCCATGCATGCAGTGCAGATGCAGGCCGCGGCCGGACAGAAAATTCCACCTCCAGGCCCACGGCAAGGACGCTGGTGACTGCGCATCCGGCCCCACCACGTCAACCCACCCGCACCGGCTGCTCGACTCAACCACCCCACTCATTCTCGGTCCCACTTCCCAGACTCTCTCCGCTCTCCCAATTCAAAATACTACAAGCCCCCAGCTCCACGCGTAACCAAGCCCACGAGGACTGGACTCCCACGCTCGGACTCCCCGAATACTTCGCCGGCGGCGGCAGCGACCATGGAGGAGCTCACCGCGGCCCCAGCGCCGCGGCACCGGGAGCGGAGGCACCGGAGGAAGGCGTCGGACGCGGCCGCGGCGGCGCGGGCGGCGTACGGGGACGTCTTCGGCGGGCCGCCGCGGTTCGCCGCGCCGTTTGCCGGGGTGCCGGGGGACTACGCGGAGGTGTTCGGCGGCGTCGCGGCCTCGTGCTCTATCCCGTACCTCGACCTGCCGCCGGCCGACGCTGCCACCTGCGACGACGGCGGCGCGGGGGGATACGGCGAGATCTTCGGGCAGTTCGACTTTGGGGACTTCGCGGCGCCGTACGAAGACATCTTCGCGGGTGAAGAGGTGATGGCGGAGGAGATCGCGTCGCCGAGCGGGAGCTCGAGGTACGAATTTTGCCCTCGTTCTCGGATTTCTGCTTTTTTTCCCTCACTACTCGTTCTGCTACTGACCTACGAAATATCTACTAAATATAGCAAACTCAATACTTGAAACTAGGACATCATGCCATTACATGACTATCCACTCACCCTTCTAACCAACCATCCACCCACGCGTACTTATTAGAGTAGGATATGCATTCCTTTTAAAGTTTGCTGGAACGAGCCTTTAGTACCCGTTTGTAATACGAACCGGTACTGATGAGTCTGTGCGCCAGCTGCCTTGTACCCGCCTGCAAAAAATATCTTTACTGTTGTCTCCAACCGGTACTGAAAGTATATAATTGTTACTGTTGCTACGAACCTGTATTGGTGCACTATTAGTACCGGTTTCATTCCAATCAGTACTGATGTGTCGATAAATCAGACCATTTCTCTAGTAGTGTATGCATGTGGTAAGAAAGCATCGTACGACATGCACATATGAACGTGCACCAACCAGGAAGAGACAAAAATCATTTGTGCCAAAGGGAGCATGAGCATGATCCATTTACCCCATGGCCCAGTGAGACCATCCACACGGACCACACACCATGTATGGGAGCGTAAGAGCATGCATAACAATTTCTCTATATCACCTTGTAAAACACTATTTACTAGAGAGACCGTCGGGATGCTCCAATCCTTTATCACGAACATGTTGTTATGTAGGCTGGAAGTGTTTTCGTAGCCTGTCTTGATCAGTTTAGATTTTTTTTTTGGACAATGATGCATGATCTGAGTTGGCTAGCTAGTAATCTAAAGCTTCATGCCCTTTTTTTCATATGATCTACACAGTTGAATAGCTGAACGGCTGAAATGACTAAATTTCTAGAGCTTCTCAAGGTAGTCTTGAGATTCGGATCCATTTTGTTTGACTTGCTTTTTAAAGCGTTAAAACCCAGCTTCGAAACAGCGAAAAACAGGCTCAAAAAACCTAAAGCATATGCCTTTTCAAAACGCAGATAAGTCGTTAATCTGTTAAGCTGTTAAGATGAAAAAAACAGGGTCTTAGTAGCTCAAGGCTCAACGATAATCATTCATCATTACGCCCTGCCCAAAGCATCCCCATCTCACCCCCCAAATGCCCCTCTATTTCAAAAATTTTCAAATGCAGCAGGAGGGAATTTGATGCATGTGAGAGGGAATTTACACTGTAGCGATTACTGTAGCAGTTACTGTAGCGATAGAGGGAAATTTGGAGGCCTTGCTGGGGATGCTGGACAATAGTCCATTTCTTTACGAAATTAAGGACAGTATTGACTGTACGTGCAGATCGAGGTAAATGGTTGCTGGGTCCACGTGCATGGCATGCCACATGCGCTCCCTCGCACGTACACACCTACGACACACCATCGCGCGTTCGTCTTCTCCGAAACTTCCACACGGAATAGTCCAAATCGCATGCGGGGCATGTAGGGAAGAGGCGCACTTTGCAAGTTAGAAAGAGGAATAATATGCGCGCGACGGTATTCGCGAGCCCCCGACTCGGTGATATATGCTTCCGTGCCTCCGCCGCGGCCGCGCTCGTCCTTCTCCTTAATTTTCTATGGCATCCTCGTCATCATCAACCTCACCATTAAATTAAAGTACATGTTTTGGTTCAACTGTTCAAGTGAGGAAGGTGTGCGGCCCTCAGCTTAGAAGAAGGATGAGAAGGTATCGAATCATGATGGGTGTGGTGAGGCAGAGGTGGCATGGTCAAAGTCATGGAAATGGTCAAAAGCAATGGGATGGCAGCGACGAATAGATTGGCATCAACGGTTGGATTTAGGATGGATAGAGCCGGCATGATAATGGGAGGAACGTAGCGGAGCAACGAAAGAACTGCCGTCATGGTTGGTGGATCGGACGCAGTGGTGGAGGGGCGTGAATCATGTCAAAGTGGAAGAGGGTGACGGTAGAGGCTGAAAGTGCGAGGATAGAGGCGGAAGTGAGGCGCGAGGGTGGAGACGGAGCTTTGTGATGGGTGAAGGCAGCTTGCCGCAACACTATCCTGTCATGATGGGTCTTTTGAGAAATTATCTAGTTTTAGCCAAAAAAAAATATTTTTTCCATTTTTTTCGATGATTTTAGATAGAAACTTTGGCTTTGATTTTCTAGATTGGGATTTCGATAAATGATTCTGTTTCATGGCGATTTGATGATTTAATTTGGTGCCTAGTGTCCATACTACAGTTTATTTCCAACGTGCAACCACCGCTGGCCTGGCCCATCACTGGTCGGCCGCGCGCGTGGTAGGGTGTGGAGTCCACCCCAACATGTGAACCAAGCGGAAACTTTAGCTTATGCACTATGGTATTGTTTTTTAGCGAAGAGTAGCTGAAAATGTTAATCTAAAAAAAATTGTGACCCATCGAAAGAGGCTCTAGAGAGTTTAAAAATTATGAAAATAAAAAATTTAAAACTCCACAAAATAACTACAAATCATTGCATCATTTGATATGTATAAAAATAATAAGCAAAATTTTATTTAATTTAAGCCGCAAAAAGCAAGACCTATAGATATATTGTAAATGTTTTGATGTAATGTACCAGCAATCCATGAGAAACAAAAAAAAAATGTATTCTGCAATATACTGTATCTATGTTCTCTATGTGTCTTATATTTAAATATAATTAAAGCCTAACCGGGTAGCATAAGACAGGTCAGGCCATGCATGCAGTGCAGATGCAGGCCGCGGCCGGACAGAAAATTCCACCTCCAGGCCCACGGCAAGGACGCTGGTGACTGCGCATCCGGCCCCACCACGTCAACCCACCCGCACCGGCTGCTCGACTCAACCACCCCACTCATTCTCGGTCCCACTTCCCAGACTCTCTCCGCTCTCCCAATTCAAAATACTACAAGCCCCCAGCTCCACGCGTAACCAAGCCCACGAGGACTGGACTCCCACGCTCGGACTCCCCGAATACTTCGCCGGCGGCGGCAGCGACCATGGAGGAGCTCGCCGCGGCCCCAGCGCCGCGGCACCGGGAGCGGAGGCACCGGAGGAAGGCGTCGGACGCGGCTGCGGCGGCGCGAGCGGCGTACGGGGACGTCTTCGGCCCCCCGTACTACCCTTTCGCGCACTGGATCATGGTAATTAGCTGCTGTTTACCTCGTGGAAGGTTTTGAGCGAAATTACCTGGAAGTTTAGCTGACCTTGACATAGCAAAACAGAATCATGCTTGTAACTGTGTGCAAGTAGACTTGAGAGTAGAACGCCGCGGTTCGCCGCGCCGTTTGCCGGGGTGCCGGGGGACTACTCGGAGGTGTTCGGCGGCGTCGCGGCCTCGTGCTCTATCCCGTACCTCGACCTGCCGCCGGCCGACGCTGCCACCTGCGACGACGGCGGCGCGGGGGGATACGGCGAGATCTTCGGGCAGTTCGACTTTGGGGACTTCGCGGCGCCGTACGAAGACATCTTCGCGGGTGAAGAGGTGATGGCGGAGGAGATCGCGTCGCCGAGCGGGAGCTCGAGGTACGAATTTTGCCCTCGTTCTCGGATTTCTGCTTTTTTTCCCTCACTACTCGTTCTGCTACTGACCTACTGTCGCATGAGGCCCGCTGCTTGGGAGCAGCGCGAGTAAGATTGTAAGAATGCTGACCTTCCACTCCATTTTTACTGTCGTGTTTTCGCTCGTGCTTTTGAGGAAACGGGGCTAGAGGGTTAGGGAGTCGAGTCAGTCGACCATGGAGTGATTCCTCAAGTTTGCTGCTTAACTCCTGACTCGTGAATGTGACTATTTGGGGATAAATGTTTCTATGCATAACAACTTGTTAGCTTAATTTTTTCCTTATTTTCATTTTACTCAGTTTTGTCTTGTCTACCGGTAAATGGAATGGTGGCATATCATTTCCGAGCTCCGTGTACTGCAATTTTGTCATCCGTCAAGGTGACCATTGGGTATGTGCTAACTTTTTGGCGCCATTTTGAGCTCCGATATGTGCAGTGGAGTAACGCCAATTGATTACGGTATGCAGACCATATTTTGGGGGCAGTTCTTTTGCAGAAACATGGTTCCTCTCGGATGAAGCGGTGTCTTCTCTCAACTTTTGAGTTAATGTGAAGTTATGAACTTTAACTACAAGAATTTTGGAGTTTGCTCTGAGACTCATTGCTCCACCTTAGATCTCTTATTAAAATGATGTTCAGGGACTCATGTAAATACAAGTAAAAAAGAGGCTCTTAAATTATAATATATAAATGATTTAGGGTCTTTCTTCAGTACTCCACCTTAATAAAACTTATGGATCTAACAGCACAATAAGTAATCAATTTGCAGAGTAATTTTGTACTAACTGTAAATGACTTGATTATCCCGTTCATATGCTAAACTCCTAACCTTTTTGTATGCCTATTTGTTTAAAAGTCTAATGCATGGATATGATAACCATATTTTTGTTCTGTAAATCACACACATGATCGTTACCACAATTCTCCCTTATATCTGTTTGTTACCTTATCGGTTCATGCTTGCCCATGTTTGTGGATAGATTCCTCCATCCGTTTCTACCCGTTCATGGAGGAAGCCTGCAGCCAATGAGCTGGCATCATCCTCTTCATTTATCCACAGAAAGCACACACAAAGAAATTCACTCATGGAAGCATAGTGTTGGTGACTTGTTCAATCGGTGCCTGGGTTCTGGACCACAGTGTTGACATCATCTGTTGATTTTACGAAAAAAGGATAAAAACAATCGATAACTATAATGTGGATAAGCCTTCAAAATCAAAGTAAACCATTTGTATGGATTTTCCCCTGCCCATTGGAAACCACTTTTGCTACAAGGTCTGTAACTCTTACTAAGGTGGATTGGTGGAGTACTTAAGAATATCCATTGTTTAATCATACTGTAACCTGCTTTGTTGCCCAAAATTGTTCCGTCATTTTTCTTCTTCATTGCTATTGGGTAAAAGCAATGTACATGTTGTATTGCTTACTTATGGACCATTATTTTCATATCTACAGATCATCAATCAGAAAAGGATCTGGCCTACTGGATGTTGAGCCATCTATTTACTATCAACAGTATTCAAATGTAGGTTATGACCAACACTTTGATGAAGAACAGTTTTCTCCAATCTCTTTTTCTCCAGATGCTGAACAACAGTTCAGTATGTCATATAACAAGATCACCAGGGGAAGACCTGGTGATCTAGTTGAAATGACCACTTGTGTGGTAGAACCATCAATTAGTTATGTTGTCGATTCTTGCAATTTGTCAATTGATTCAGCAGAAAATCATGTTCCAGTAAGGGTTGATGGTTTACTTGATGGTGAAATGGGGGAGATGAGCCCATCGTCCCCTGCAAAATCCAGTGGGCACAGTGCTAAAAGTTATTTTGTAGCTAATCCAAATTCTTGCAATTTGTCAAATGATTCAGCAACGAATCATGTTCCACTAAGGGATGACGGTTTACATGCTAATGGTGAAAAGGGGATGATGAGCCCATCATTCCCTGCAAGATCCAGTGAGTACAATGCTAACATTGATTCTGTAGCTAATCAGAACCAACATACACCAACGTGCATTCCTGTTTGTGCAACTCTCTATGAAGATGAAAACAACCACAAGAGGTCTAACACTCATTCAGAATCAAGTGAGGAAGCACCTTCCCCTGATTACCCTTTCTTAAGGGTATCCAGCATTAATCTTCAAACACCGCCCATCAAAGTGCACCCACCGTCAATGCCACCGTCTAAATTGCTTACTAAAAAGGAAAGCAAAGCAAATGGAGATTCGGAGGTCAATCCTAATGCTGCTGCGGCTGCTATAAAGGAAGCAATGGAGTTTGCTGAAGCTAGGTTAAAAGCTGCAAAAGAAATGATGGAGAGAAAGGGCGACAGTTTTAAACTTCGTAAGAGGCCATGTCATCATAGAGGCACAAAATCAACAGAAATTAAAGAAAGCAAGACTCCTGAAGAGGTGCATGTATTTGAAGAAACTCTGACCTCTACCGTAAACAGGGAAACAAACTGTAAGGATCTACCTTTGCTAGATAAGAACAGAGAAAATAGTGCGATTAAGTTACCTTGTGGTGATATCGACAAAAAAGAGGTTCTGCCACCAAGGAAGCCTCAGCAGATGGTACAAAGTGGCAGTAAACAAGAACAATCAGGCAAGTGGGCATCAGATGCTGAATTCTATGAATTGATTAGCCATGATCGGAAATGCAAAACTGACACAGCTGGACATGAAGGTGACAATGATTGGACAACAAATGGAGTTGCTGCAGAGGATTTTACAAGACATGGGAAATTGTGTGATGGTAATGACATAACAGAGCTGAGAATGAAACATGAAAACCTGAGAGATGATACAACTTCAATGCAGGTTGAGCATAAGGCTCCTACAGCCCTGGAAGTTCCTTTACATGAGGAAAGGACGATGCACCAACAGCCAGTCGATTCACATTTCGAAGAATGTGTGGGCGTAAGAATTTTTGTAGAAGATCAGGGTGATGATGATGATGGGAGATTTGAGATTTCATGTGCAAAGGGTATACTTCCGGAAAAATCTGGTTCATCTTTGGAGGCTTTTATATCTAAAGATGATGCCAATGATAAAAAAATATGTTCTGATGCTAGTACTGAGGAAACTCCACTAGTGGGTAAATCTAACGAAGACAACAACAATAAAGAGGGACTAGATATTCCATGTGGCGATGAGACACACAGTACACACTGCATTTCATTTAGGAATCAACTATTACAGGAGCGTCATGAAATTCACAATATTGTAGAGCTTGAGGTGAATCATCAAGTGAGGGTAGCAAAATTAGAAGAATTCACAGAATCTTATGAAACCCAATGTTTCCAATCAATGTCGAGTACAGTTCATGGGGAGGTTGAAGCTAATGAAAAAGACACATTGTCAAGTTTTGTTGATGAAGCATGCCTGCAGAATGAAAACAAAGGAACAACTAAAATATGTAAAGAAGCACTCATTCATGAAGAATTGGAAAATATTGGAACTGAGATAACAGGTCAGCATGAAAATTTCCAAGATGTAGAGGTGGACTGGGATGCTGGATCTTCTGAAAATGAAGGTAACACTACTTCAGAAAGTCCCAATGCTAATGAAAATAAAGAGGCAGAAGTGCTGGATGTTTTTGTGGGAGACAGTAAGTTGATGGAAAAAGGTGTTAAAACATGTGATACTTTTGACGAAGACTCAGAGCAGCTCCAAGAATCACAACTGGGACCTCACAACTTTGAAAACAGAATGGGCGGAGTTGAGGATCTTATAATTGATACCAATGAAAAAGAAGCACAAGAACCCCTTGTAGGGAATAATGAGAAGATACTGGTGGGAGAAATATTAAGACATGAGGCCCATGATAGTCAGGATGGTCAGTCATCCATGGAAACCGGTATCAGCAAAGGACCAAACGACATATATGCAGAAGTTAGTGTGAAGAATGACATGGAGGATACTGTACTGCATTCTGAAACTGAAGTTATTGTCGATGGTGATAGTGATCATACCATGAACATGAGTACATGTTCAAAATATTTGCAGGATTTGTTTTCAGAAGCATGTGCTACCAGACAACACATATCTCAAAACGCTGAGTCTTTTTCTTCTCAGATTTCTGATAAAAGCACCCCAGTTCTTCAAAATCTTGAGGGCTGCAGAAAAGCAGAAAAAGAATCTCCAACAGAGAAATGTGCAGCATTCAAAGGACAAATTACCGGAGGCGAAATGGAAGAAAGAAATGGCAAAGACGAAATGCCAAGCGTAAAGTTGAATCATCAGCAATCTATTTATTTGGACAGTGATACTATACCTAACTTTGCAGTCAATACTGCATCCAATTTTGTTCAGGAATCAAGAGAAGAGATCCTTGATGTTCAGAGAATCGAAGGGAGAGATAATGTAAACAGGACAGAAAGAGAAATTGAAAAGAAGGTCTTCCTTAAACTACACAAAGAAAAAGAAAGGGAATGCAAAATGGCAAAAGAAAAAGAAAAAGAACAAACTAAAGAGAGGCTGAGAAGTGAACTGGAAGAAGAGAAGGAACGGGAGAGGGAGCGAGCAAAAGACAGACTTGCTGTTCAGAGAGCTACAAGAGAAGCTCACGAGAGGGCATTTGCTGAGGCTCGTGCAAAGGCTGAAAGAATAGCATTAGAAAGGATAACCTCAGCACGACAAAGAGCGTCTGCAGAAGCCCGAGAGAAAGAAGAGAAGGCAAGTGTGGAAGCAGCTGGTGAGAAGGCTTCTAGAGAAGCTAGAATAAAAGCAGAACGTGCAGCAGTTGACAGAGCGACCGCAGAAGCTCGGGAGAGGGCAATTGAAAAGGCAAAGGCTGCTGCAGATGCTAAGGAGCAAATGGAAAGATTTAGGTCCTCTTTCAAAGACAGTTTTAAGGCTACTAATCAGGTAATTGATGCTGTTGCATATATTTTTCTTATAGTATAGTTTACAAAACTAAATACCTTAAATAATTTCAAATCCATGTTCACGATGCAGGACAATCAACAGGACACACAATTTCAGAAGACAGCTTTTAGTAATTATGGAAGAAGCACAGTCTCTTGTGACGAAGGTATTGATAATATCAAGATGTGTTTCTATTATAATAAGGGAAGCAATTTGTGGGGTGTCATTTTAACCTTTCCTATAATTTTTCTACACAACTATGTGATTATTATTTGTATTTCATGATTTGAGGGAACTTAACATTGCTGTGTGTTATTGTATTTCTTTGGTGTATTTACAGTAGTTGAGGTTGAGTCAGCTCTAAGACATAAAGCAAGATCGGAAAGACACCAAAGAACAGCTGAGCGAGCGGTATACTCAATTGTTTTGTTCTCTCTTTTACTTGTTTAGTGTTGTCTATTGCTTGTTAGTTTTTGTTGTTACCAATTTTCAGGCAAAAGCCCTCGCTGAAAAGAACATGCGGGATATGTTGGCACAGAGGGAGCAAGCAGAGAAACACGTAAGAAACTTAGCCATCAGGAAGGAAATGTTTCTTTTACCATTAAAAAAAGTACTCTTTTCTTGTCTAATGTTCATTTATTTTTGATAGAGATTGGCTGAATTCCTTGATCCTGAAGTCAAGAGATGGTCAAATGGAAAACAAGGCAATCTGCGGGCACTGCTATCCACATTGCAATATGTATGCATTTTGACTTGCATCGCTACTATTTGAATCATTCTTTCATGGTTCCCATATGGATTTTACTAAGTCCTTACCTACCTTCAAATGCCCATATTTGGATTTTAATACAGATAATTTTGTCTTCAAGCAAGTTATATTGCAAGCAAAGAAATGGCTCAAGCATCAATAGCACAACTTTCTGAAGTTAACTTGTCTTAATTTTACTTACACTAATAGATACTAGACCTAAAAAATGGTGTTGGAGGTATAATTTCTCGTAAATGTCTATGCTGTTAAATTAGTGCCAGAAGGTACACTATAATGCATTAAACGTTACTGCAGAAGTTATATAAAAAAAAGAAATCAAATTCCACAGCATTTCTATTGAGTCTAAATGTTGTATTGTGTTGTGGTTGTCAGGTAGCATATGATATGGTAGATGAGGCAGAAAAATGTTCTGGCCAACTCAATTCAATAACCTTAGGATCGAGTCAGATTTGTAACCACTGCACAATGCAAATGAAGACGAGCTATGCCAATGATGAAATTTCCACACTGAAGTGTTGCTTAACTAAATTTATATGTTATCTAACAACTACTGAGTAACAGTTTGTTCACAGAATGGACAAATATTATATCCACTTATCCAGATTTTCCAGAAGATAACAAAGAGGAAAGTTTGACCTTGCTTGAAGGGGATATGGTTGTAAAAAATTATAAATGGCATCAAATTAAAGAACTAAGATCTATACTCATTCATATCGTTGAATATCTATGTTATATATAGGAACGTGTATTTTCTTTTCACCAAGTATATTGTATTCTAAATGGAGTTCCTACTAAGGATGGTATAATTGTTATTTTTATATTTGATTCAGCGTTTTGCTCAAAAATATATTTGATTCAGCTTATTTATTTAGGTAAGATCTTACTTCATTGGGAATTGTTTGGATGCCTATATGGGCATTTGTATATGAAATACATGTCCAGAGGAAATTTTTCTAATGGAAGTCACTTGAATTCACTTGTGCATTTTATCCTTTTAAGCAGTCATGTCAAATTTGAATTGCCCTAGATGAATTCCACTGTACAGTCAAGTTACAGTTTTTCTTCTGGGCAGATTCTTGGTTCGGACAGTGGTTGGCAGTCAGTTCCCCTCACAGATCTCATTACAGCTGCTGCTGTAAAAAAGGCATACAGGAGGGCAACACTTTGTGTCCATCCTGATAAATTGCAACAAAGGGGTGCTACAATTAGGCAGAAATACATTTGCGAGAAGGTGTTCGATCTTCTAAAGGTGCAATCCTTGTTCACATCTTTTGCATACCGTTTAGACTTGAGACAGATTTTCATCTTAGCATATACATATCTCTAGTTTCTTGCCTACAATTTCGAATGTTGCAAGAACTAAGAAGTTTGTTTGTATAGTTTCTGGTGGCTGCTAATTCTAGAGTACCACGTTTGTCTACCTGGCACTTCTATGCCCCTAAGCTACCCTTAGGACCCTTCAACTTTACCACACTTTTTTCCTCTCAAAATGCTACACAGAGATACTGGAACCCGGAGCCGCTAGCTTTGTCATCAGGTTAATGCAGTCACTAACCCTTCCAGCTGGTTTCAATGTATGATAGTTAAGCAGTTGTTTAAATTATGTCACTTGTTCCCGAATGCTATAATTCATTGATCTTTCTATATCAGGCTGGTAGTACAGGGCTGCATAATTTTTTATCCCATTTATTTTTGTTGAGAACCAACAAATACTGGCAAGATCATGTTGTATTCTAAATCTGACTGCTTCCAAGAAAACTGTAGAGGCGACACCTAATAATCTGATACACATTGAATCATGAGTACTTTGGTAGTTAAATATGACATGCTTCAATGGTAGCCATTTCCTGTTAGTCCAACCAAATAATCTGCTTTAGTCTTTAATGTTAGAACCATCTAGCTCTGAACTACTTTAGCCTACTGAAAACTACCAGTAGCCACAAGCAGAAATTCGTCCAATATACATTCTAAGGTCTTGACTATTACCAGAAATGTAAGCCTGAGTTCTTCAATAATCAGCGACCAATTATTGAATTCACTTACATACTTGGCTTGTTTGTTTGAGCTGAAAGTTTTGGAAAAGTTGTGACCCCTCGAAAGACGTCTTAAAGAGTTCAAAAAATTATATACTCCCTCCAGTTTAATAATTCCTGTCGTTTTAAACATGATCTCACATACCAAGAAAGTATTAAATATCTCGTAGTAGTAATATGGTCAAATGAATGCTTGTAGCTTAGTGGTTGCTTCCACTTTTCCATAAGTTGCATGCCTAGGTTCGAATTTTGATGCTACACTTTATTTACATGTACACCCAACAAATGGTTCTAGGGCCACGTAAAGTTCTGCTTACAATCAATGCATCCTAGAACGACAGGAATTTTTCAACTAAACACAAAACACTCCAGCGACAGGAATTATCAAACTGGAGGGAGTATAAAAAATTTACGAACCCTAAAAAACTATTTAAAACCACACAAAACTTACAAAGTATTACATCATTTGTCTTATACAAAAATAACAAATTTAATTTAACAAATCTGGTGGTGAAAGGGTAGCTATTTCTGGTTAGGGAAATTCTTCATCTTTCAAAGTGAGAATTCCTAAGCTCCTGACCACTTTGAGCAAATTTTAGCTCAGATTACACCAGATCTCTTTGTTGAGTTTGGGCAGATCCTGATTTTTTTATCGACAAGCATGTTGCGTGTTTAGGATCACCACTGGAGTTTAGCTAGAAACCAGATAGTATTGTAATATCTGATTATGCCAAGATTGCGATGACTTATGTCTTTCCACTCCCCAGCCCCCTGAAAAAATGTCCACATTTCTTGGAGCGGAAACATGTGATTATAATTGCAATCTCCCGCAACACCTAACTGGTAAAAACCTGGGAAAATGTGTCTGAGTAGTAATTAGTAAATCAAGTTATCTGTTGGTAAATTGACAACCGCACTTGTCAATGTGTATTCTCTTTCTGCAATATACAGAGGCTAATTATTTTGTGCTACAATTTTGCAGGAAGCTTGGAACAAATTCAATTCTGAAGAGCGCTAGCTAGCTAGTGGAGAAAGATGGCAGTTTTTTCTCTTTTTTTTTCTTCTAGGGGACAGGAAATTAGGCTAATATTTATATAGCCATATCATTTTTTATATCGATGTAAATATGTTGTTCTAGAGAACATTTCTGGCCATGTTTTGTCCGAAAACAATTCAATAGTAGATCACCCTTGATTCTTTTATCCTGTGAAAATAGTAGAGCACAAACTGATTCATTCAATCGAAAGTAAGAGATTCTAACTAGTAAAGCTTTACCCTATATATTTTTTTTAATCTTTGAACCTGCAGTCCGTGAGCATCTCTAATAATAAGATCTAAAATTCGAGCCTTATATTTAAATATAGGGATTTTTTATTCAAACTTTTTTAGGTTATAAATACATGTTGATTGCAACAATAATAAGCCCTAAAACTTGAGCCTATTTAATATGTATCTATTTGGGGTCTAGGAGAAGGGTAGCTAAATATGAGTACTCTTTTAGGGATCTATTCTATTTATACTCCTTTTTTTTAATGATTGAACTTTTGTTGAAGTAGTTTTTCTTATCAAAATCTTAAAAGTAAGATCTAGGTATCCATGTATGTTCCTGTCGGAGATGCTCTAAGAGCGCCTCCATAGCCCCCACAATACCCCATTAATCGGAGTACAGTGTTCAATTAAAGCAACATCTGAACTTTTCTGGGTGTTGCTGCCCTGACGTTCACGACATCTCAAACCAACAAATGAACGCAGAATACTCGCTCGTTTTTATTCCAAATCTCAGGCATGTGAAGTACTCCGTAGAATTTATTTGCCCATGGGCAATGCCGTAAGACACGATATGGTCTCAGTTTCATTACCAATGTCCGCAATTCTGCAATGCACGGGCGGCGCTTGCAGCCTGGCGCATGCGTATTACGCTTCAGCACCAACCGCTGGCCCTTCCCTCAGGGGCGCACGCGCGGAGCCGTCTTCTTCTCCGGCGGCGGCGGCGAGCGGGATCAGGCCCTTCTCCCTGCACGTCCGGACGGCGGCGTCGAACATGTCCTCCACCGTGTACCTGAACCTGAACCCGTGGTCGAGGAGCTTCTTGGACGAGAAGCGGACGGGCTCGAGGTGGCCGTCGATCCCGGCGAACTCTCGCGGGACGTCGTACTCGGGGAACCTCTCCGCGAGCATCGCCGCGAGGCCGTGGATGGTGGCGTCGTGGGAGGAGCAGACGTAGCGGCCGCTCGCGTCCGGGTGCTCGAAGAGGTACACCAGCGCGTCGCAGAGGTCGTCCAGGTGGACGAACTGCACCTGCTTCAGGATGGAGTAGTGGGCCTCGTTCCCTGCCGATTCAGAATTTTTCAGACGCATTAACCCTGCTTATCTGATTTATCTTCTAATTTTGATGTTAGCTTTTCCTAGTCCATTTTATCTCTAGTATTAGGTGCTTGATGCTCTTGGGGGAGGGGGAGATGTTAAAGAGTATGTGAGAAATTAAGATCCGACTTTTATGGTAGGATAAGATGTAATCCTACAAAAATGAAATCTTAGAGACATAGATAAAATCCTATCGAGAAGATTACAATCAATTCTTCGTATTCTATTATAAGAGTTGGATCCTTCTAGATCATACCATAACTAGCTTCTCGGAATGGCATGATTTGTTTTTAAAAGTTTTTATGCACTAATTCAAAAAAGTCATTTATATTTTAAATTAAGTTAACTAAATAAGCAGATAAATTAAGTAAAATAAAAAACAAGCCTATATGGTGAAACATATATGTCCTAAATATGTAGCATATTGTATCAATCTTAGAGATCGAATCTAGGTGGGTGAAAATAAACAGCTTCGCTCCAAATATTAGGATATAAATGGGTTGTACCTGTGATGAGTGCGAGGGCGGTAATGAGGCTAGGCGGCATGCCTGTGCTGAGGAAGGGGCCAACGACGAGCGTCGGGATGACACTGATCAAGTTTAGGCCGTTCTCGGTGGCGTACTCTTTGGCGGCCTTCTCTGCCAGGGACTTGGACACGAAATACATCTGTAGGAACCATGCATGCACCTTAAAGGCCACTCGATCACGGTACTAGGCATAAGTAGGAGGCTCCCTGCATGCATACCCATCCGGTCATCTTGACGCGACGGCAGAAGTCGAGGTCGCTCCAGTTGTCCTGGTCGTAGACTGGCCGCGACCGCTCCTCGATGCTGACGGTCCCAGCAGAGGACGTGAAGACGACGCGCTTGACAGTGGCAGCCTCCTTGCAGGCTCGCATGATGCTCAACATCCCCTCCACCGTGGGCTTGATCACCTCATTCTATACCATCAATCAACTTAGATTTACATGGGGAGAGAAATAATGTGTTGGGTGTGTGATCCTGACTGACTAAGCTCGATTCTTCGGGGAGGCAACGGTTCCGTCCCTCTAACAAATTAACGCGTTCTGATCAGGGCTGCAACTAATAGTTGGTTGAGGTCCCCATCGTGCAATGCACATTAAATGGGAGAGTTGACTCCTCACTGGAATCAACATTCCCCTTGAGGTTAGGTCCTCTTGCACACCCCCCTCGAACCCTAGCCGATCTAGAAGTGTACAGAAACGTTTGTAAAGGCCGCCGCCGCTGTGAGGACCCTGCCAGTGACTACATTGCATGGCTTCCTCTTCCTGCGTCCACTACGTTCCTCAGCACCAAATCATCATTACGCGGGCTCGTACGGACCTATAACTCTCTTTCGTGATGGCATAGACAAGAAAACGTATACATTCCTCGCTGTCTTTAGGTGTCTATGTTCTAGTCCGAGCACTGTGTTAAGATTCTGCTCTAAGTTAATTAACATAATGCACATCGCTAGCTCGATATTGAAGTTAGGAATTTTCTGCCTTCCTGGGGTGCATGCTTTGTGATATTAATAAAATCAGATTGGCTATGTTTTTATTTTGAGCAGTGCCATTTTTCTTGACATGGCAATAATCCAATGATTGATGGTTCGATTTCCTTCACCTCGGGGTCTTTGGATTCGAAGTCCATGGGCGTGGCGACGTGGAAGACGCCGGTGCAGCCCTTGATGGCCTCGTGGAAGCTGCCTTCCTCGCTCAGGTCGGCTCTCCAGATGGACAGCCGCTCCTTCGACCCCGGAAGCTCCAGCAACGGCTTCGTCCTCCCGACGTTCGCTGCAGAAATCACCGAATCAACGCCACGGAAACAAATTAATAGCCAAGCCAAGCCTAGCTACCATGCCCCTGAATCCTGATCCTTGTGCATGCGAGACGAGAGAGCTCGGGCTCACAAGGGTCGCGCACGGTGGCTCGCACGGTGTACCCGGCCTGGAGGAGCTTCATCACGAGCCATGACCCCACGAAACCCGACGCCCCCGTCACCACCACCGGCCCTTTCTCGCCCATCTCTCTCCCTCTCACGCGCACACGAAGTAAACCCGCGAGGGCATTGGTTGGCTATATATAGGGCACACAAGGGGCGCGCGCGGGAGGAGGCTGCAATTTAACAGTCAAGTTGCTGCCTACCAGTCGTGAGCACCGATCAGCAAGGTAGAGCGCGGCTTTGATTGTCCTCTACCTAACGGCTGTGTTAGGTGTGGATACGCATGGCACGTGCCCCGCCTGGGCTCCGGCGTATCGTCCATTCAACCCTGCGCGCCTTGAAACGCCGGTACGCTGCGTATATGCATGCAACTAATCCGAACTGTAGTTCACTGCTGACTTTTGAATATTCTATTTAACCATTCGTCTTATTCAAAAAATATATATATTGTTTATTTTATTGTGATTTGTTTTATCATTAAACATACTTTAAGGATGACTTATATTTTTACATGTTTACACTAATTTTTTAAATAAGACAAATGGTCAAAAGGTATGTCCAAAAGTTACGTTGAACTACAATTTGGAACAGAAAAGGCTTACAGCTACATTGATATAGAACGGTGAGGCTCATCCTCCTCAAATGCCTTATAGAGATCCGAGCAATCAGTTTCAAACACTGCTTTCATATGGCCAAGTGCTGCCACACGAGACATCGCCAACGCAACAGGCACCCCTTCGTTTCAGCCGCCACCACATTTGGCAGGCCGCAAAAGAAATTGGCACAACCATCAACCAGTAGCATCACGAATCACCGAGGAGCAAGCAGCCTGACCGCACGTGATTTGATAAGCTCCATCAAAATTTGCTTTCGCCCACCCTTGTCTCTGTTTATGCGAGGAAGAAGAAGCAACACTAAACTCTGATGATACTCTGCAGGTCAGTGATATGACATTTTCATAAATGGCATTTTCATAATTAAACATTTTCCCAAACAGTGATATGACTGATGACACGGGCCAAATTTTCCAACATCTAATCAACTCTCTTTCATTATCTAATCAACACTTTTAATTAGCGTGGGACATCCCCATGCAAGTTATTCAGCGCTTATAGGCACATCCTCCGTATTAGTTCGGTGAATAGAAAGATCAACCGTCCAGTCGAGCATTCTGCATTCTGCACTAAATAAACGCAATCTGCCCCACCGTTACGATTGACGAGGACAAACTTCTCCCATCCAGAGTCGTCATCATCAGAAGGGGAAAAGGCTAGGAGTTCTGAATCATCTGTCCTCGCTCAACGCTGCAGCCGGCCTGCTCAAGCGCGGCCGAGAAGAAGGTGCCGCCGTTAATCCTGGAGTCCATGCACGGCGGGGAGAAGACGGAGATGATGTCTCTTGTCGTTACGGCTCCTTCAACGTGCCCGTCCTCGTCGACGACGAAGCTCAGGCTGCTTCTTGAAGCAGCCAGGCTCTCTATTGCTTGCTTCAGGGTATCAGATTTCCGGTTGCTCACTGGCAAGCCTGCTCTTCCCTGTACTCTGTTTCGGAGGCTGAGGACACTCTGCCTCTCAGACGCTGATGGATCTTCTTTTTTGCCGTCGTCATCCCTGCCCTTCAATTTGACAAATTCTTCGGCGCTAAGAGTCCTACAGAACAGGAAATTTGTTTGTCAGGAAAAAGTTTTTTTGATTAAGAAAAACTTTCGCAAGAGGACTGCCTAAAGCATGAGGAGAGAAAAAAAAAGTAGTTTTACAGAACGAATGAGATTACGGCGAAAATTAACTTGAGGGATGAAAAACGAAGAGAATGAAAATCCTTACCTCCTGTTTCTAAATAGGGAGCTATCATCCAAAAGCAGATAGAGATCGCTGCACTGTATTGATCCAATCAGGCACCCAGTTTTCCTGTCAATGACTGCAACTCCTATATTTTCTTTTGCAAGAATATGCAGCGCATCGGCAAGAGTCTGATCCGAGTACACTGAAACATACCTGCTGGCATTCACAAACCTACCAACAAGGAAAGCAATCTGTTATGCAAAAGTAAAGGAACACGCATCCGCAAGCAGTCCATGCAATTTGAGAATTTGAAACTGGTTAGCGAATTAGTGAATTCACTGTTTTTTACCAAAAAAAAAAAGTTCTACATAGGAGATCTGTGATATCATTAGTCCGTACTGAAAAAAAATGCATCTGCAATGGAGTTGGTCAAGGCCTTTTGCATGCTCTCGAAAAATATAAAACAAAGAAATTTAAACTGCGTCAAATTATATGATGACTGAAACTATACCACTCATACAGGAAAACATGTCATCTCTCGTATGTTCAACCCAATTCCTAGCAATATAACACACTTTATTTCAAACAATTAAATCAAAGTAATTCTGAGCTACGACATGAATTAATGACTATATTCATCAGTAGTTACGCTTGCAGTTCGAAGCAGTACGTTGTCCTTGCTGGGATACAATGAACTGCATTCACAATTCCAAAAGGTACTTCAATTTCAGCTTAGTGCTTACCTAAATTCGGAAAGTTGTTTGTCTGAAATTTTATCGAGCCACTCAAGACCACTTGACTGAAGAAGCAACTCCATCACTGCATTCTATTGTGATGCATTGCTAGTAAGATTTACGATTTAGTTCTGCCTTCAAATGCATTTAGCAGTTAGCACCAAAAAAGGCAAGTATGTACCTGTGTAACAAATCCAAAAACACTCGAGTTCATCGACTCAATGACAGGTACTACATTGAGCCTGTGGTGCTTGGAGAAGAGAAGCATTGCATGGAAAAGCGTATCGTCAGACCGAACAGGGAAGAAGGGTTCCCATAGGAACCGCTTTGCTAGCCAGGCTATCTGTTTAGTTCATCAAAGTAACAATGGATGCATAAATATATACAACTTCCATCGAGTGACTGACAAACACCATAATGGCTAACTTTCTCCCGTTTTGCTGACATGAAGACACTAAGAAACCATGTACTCTATTCCTTCCACCCATTTCAGCATCCTCGTATGTTCTTAATTTTGCTAAGCAAAGAAACTTGTACCTTTGTTTCTGAAATCTCAGGATGCTGTTTCAGACTAGAGAGGAAGTCTGATTTTCTTTCATCTGGTTCAGTGTCCACTTTGTTAAGCTCCTAGGAGAGTAATACAATTGATGAAGTTGCCATCAAATTTTCGTTCCATGTCAGGGGAAAAAAATATCTGTACGGACACTTAAACCTTACAAAATACTAGAGTATGCCTTAAGCAAGCACGCAACTGAAAGACATCACAAACCATATGGAACAGTTGGAACATTACCTCAAGTGCCCACAGGACGAGGCCAGGGAACTCGACGAAGCCTATGTCGCGATCGACGAACTTGCCGAAACTGGAGTGGACATAGTCCACGATCACCGCGCCAGCCACACTGCTGCGGTACATGGAGCCGATGGCGTCCGGCACAGAGCAGTCAAGCTTGAGCTCCAACGCTGCAAACCAATGCAACCATGAGGCTAGACTATCCAAGCAAACCAAGGACAATAGCGACCGCCTTCGCATATAGGAAGACAAGAAACGGGTGTGTATTTGTGCCTGGGCAGGGAGAGGGTTCAAGCTCGCCGGCGACGGAGGAGACGGGGATGTGGTCTAGGAACGACTTGAGCTCCTCGCTCCAGTACTCCCCTGCCGCCGCCACCGCCGCCGCTCCCCCATCGCGGGCCTTTCCGGCGGCTCCTCTTGCCATCTCCATCTCTCTCTACGCTCTCTGTATTCCGCCACGGGTCGGTTGATTTGTGCGCGACAGATACACTGTGTAAGGGTAAACTTCCGCTGTTCCAGTCGTGTCCTGCTGCTTGCAGTTGCCGGGCCACGTAGTGGGTTCCTTTGGACACATGGCGCGGCGCGGATCGTCGCCTCGCGCAGGGGAGGAGAACAATTTGCATACAATTTGGAATTTTTTTTCTTTCTTTAGGTTAGGTTAGACGATCACAGTATCGGAGATTGTTGATGCGCACACAAATCCCAGATAGAGAACGAAAATGCCGTAAAAATAGTATTAAACACAGACGTAGAAAGATAAAAACTTCATCGAAAATGTTCTGGGACGGACATCCGATGTAAGGATGATTGATCCAATATCCGTATACACGTATTTTTTATCGCATAAAGATTAAAAAGCGAATATGTTGAATAAGGATATGGATTCGAATAATATAGAGCGATTATGAAGTAAAGGTGATGGATATGGACATATATATTATTAGTTGGATGATTAAAATCCAATCTCAAAAAAATCGTTCCAATTTTTTGTAAAAAATGAATCAAATTTAAATTTTAAAATAGAAATTTATAACAATAGAAAAACTTGTAACTAGAAAATTTGTACACAGATATTGTTAAATCGGTCCATATTTAAAAATTCTAAATTCAAATAAAAGGGTTGCGAAAAGATCATCGGAATTTCAAGAATTCCGTTCAAAATTCTGCTCTAAAAAAATAGCATAGACCACGAAGAATTGGAGACGAGAGAAGAAAATACACACACACACAATAACATACACTACGAAGAATCGGTGACGGCAACCGGTGGTCAGCACCAGTCCGTAATTAGAACATCGGGCATTTCGCGGAGCTCGTTGCTAGTTCAGAGGCACATCCCTTAGATGAAGACTTTTGAAATAGCTTTACAGCATAATCTTCTAGCCAAATCACCTTCAAGATCAAGCAGCGACCACCACTGCGCATGATCTCAAGGCAAAATCCACAAACAGCAGCATCACGAACATACAATGCAGTATCCAAGACGAGCACACCAATGCAGAATCCAAGACGAGCACACTTAAGTCACAGACTTCATAGATAATGGAATTAAAGCCTTCACATTTTAATGGATCTGTTTGTTTCATCATGTGTGGCAGATCAATAAAGCAGTTCTCTCAGGTCTCAAGGACATAGCAGAACAAGTTACACAGGTGGCTAAGAAGTTCCCCCTAATGCTGATACTGCATAGGATTATTCACCTTGTGTCCAACAAGGAATCTAGCATACAGATTTCAAATGCGCTGATGCTAGAGTAGCATGACCTCCATCTGGTGGAAAGCAAACAGCAGTTGGGCTCAGCGCTTCCTCCTGTTCGCTCGCCACTGTCTTAGGACAAACTGGACAGCTTCCTTCAGAGTTGCCTTCCTATCTTCTCTAAAGTTCCACAGCTCTGCTACCGGATACCTTCCACCAGCATTGTACTCGATAATTTCACGAAGCGCCTTAGTCACCAGCGCATAGATTTCTTCACCATGCTCTTCTTTTAATTCTCTAAGTTTTGGGTCATCCTGAATTATTTCCTACAAACAGCATGCACTCTCAGATATCAATTAGGGCTCCATAGGTACTGAGGTTATAGGACAACATCCATATGATTGTCTGAAAATCGTTGTAAATAGCACATATGGTGATACAGGAGCTAGCACTTAGCGTTATCAAATATGCATATGCATAATTGTTCATTACAAAGCACTCCGATAACAAAAAAAAAAAGCAATTGCAAAACAAAAAACCACTAAAATATCATTACAAAATAGTAAAACATATATGCAAGAGAAGAGTAAACAAGCAAATAGCAAATTAGCAAGTATTGTACCCACGTCTGCACCACTAGTAACACAAAAAAGAGAACTATGGAAGCGTGTAGAAACAGAGTTACAAAATAAAGAATCATACCGTCTTCTTTCCATCAACCATAACATCCCTAATAGGGTACCAATCTGGATTTCTAATTTCAGCTTCCCACTTTGAACAAAGAATGGAAGCGGTAAGTTCTGCATCCTCTTTGGACGACTTATGACTGCAAGCATTTGAAAATGCTTTCAGATCAAGCTCACCCATTCTTTTGAATCCTATATGTGCTTGGCCACCTGAAAGATCAAGCAAGCCCTGAAGAGCATGCAACATATCAAAAGATGAATGATTAAAAAATCTGAAGAACAGCATTCAACACACTAGTCTCATAATTGAAACACTATAAAACTGCAACACCACACAATTGGATTGACTTAACATACATTTTCCAGCTCTTTCCGAGCTTCTTGCAATTCAATATTGCTTTTTCTTTCTTTGATAACCAGAGTCTGATTAAGTGACTCCATTGCATCCAATTCATCCATCTTTTCTTGCAGCTCTTCACTCAGTTCATTGATTTTATTCTTTGACGACGAATCTTCATCACCTGGCATATGTTTCATCACTTCCAATTTTCCCTTCAGCTGTTGTATTTCTAATTCAAGCTTCTGTTTAGCATCCAACTGCTGTTCTAACTTCAGTATCTTGTTTAAAGCAGCTTCTTTCTCTCTCTGCAGTTTCCATAGTGAGACATACAAAACAAATTGTTAAAAAATTAAAACATCATGTCACACAAAGGGGACCGAGACATATACCTTATGTTCTCTTGCAAGCTTAAGCACATCCTCATCAGTTCTCTCTTGTTCCAATGTTGCCAACTTGAGATGGTTTGATTTTATAGCATTCTGAATTCAAGCAGCAAAAGAGTTACATAAGTAGTGTTCTATAAGGACATACTTTTTGCACCACAGTACTTAGAGCAGCATGTACACCTAGTATTTGTCCATGGCTTCAGGAGTATCTGTTGCAAATTGTTTGTCCATTGTGGTAACCAAGGATGCTTTATGATCCATTTTAATATTATACACCTAGTAAAGCTGGTTAAACAGTTGTTTCCAAGAAAGCTTAAATGCATGCAATCAATCAAACTTATGTGTGCAACCAACCAAATCCATTAATTAGAGATAGCATGATCATCTCAATGCACTTTTTTACTTAAGCTTATGTTTTTTATCTGTGTGCAATGGTGGCCATGGACAAATATAGCGAAACGGAGGGAGTAGCAAAGATGAGAAGATGCAAGAAATCATGCCTTCTGCTTTTCCTGCTCAAGGTTCCTTCTGTCATAATCACTTTTTGCAGCAAGATCATCAAGCTGCTTGGATCTTGCATTAAGTTCACTCATTTTTGACTCCAGCTCTAAACGCAGCTTTTGATTCTCGTCGATGATCTTTTGTGAATGCCTGAGAGCTAACTGCTGCATCTTGTGAATTTCTGGTAGTGATCAAGTTTAAATGATTATTTTAACCATTGAAAACCTGGAGTTAGTATATGAAAAGGCATGAATCCTAACACAGAGACTATTATGAAACAAATAAGTAGAAAAAATAAATGACACAAACCTTCGTTATATGACTGGAGGAGCTGTTCCCTTTGCCCCATCATCTCCTCAAGTGATGCAGTTGTTTCATTGTACTTGCATTCAAGCTCCTGTAAGTGCTTGTTCTTTACCTCAATCTGGTTAGCCAAATTAGCTACGAGTTTGTCAGTTTTACGTGCTCCTTCATTCTCAAGGTCATTGATAGTTTTCAAGTCACCATTTTTTCTTAAGTAGTCCCCAATTATCCCTGGAGAACTGTGGTCTTCAGCCCTTGCAACCCATCCAAAAAGCTTTGACCCTTGATCCTGGTTTTGCTTCCAGTCCCTTTTACCATATCCTTCCGCCTCAAAGTGATTCTCAAAGGCAAGTGCATTTCTGAAACCATTCCAGTCTTTCGCAAACTCAACAATAGCATTTCCTGAATGGCCTCTAAAATTCCATAAAGGAATGACCTTCAATGGGCAAAAGCGTGATAGTTTCTGCTTCAAACGAGTCCCACTTTCTCCAACTTGGCGTCCATCCTTCCATTCAGTGGGCACATTAACTAGAACACCCATCCATGGCCACACAAGCTTCTCATCTCTGTTTGGAAGAGGTCGCGGCTCCACAGCAATTGGTTGTGGCTGTGGCTCAGGGGATTTAGCAAGGCCATTTTTCAAATGCTTGGCTAGGGCACGGTGGGTTGCCTTTTCTTTCGCCTGTCGATTAGGTGCTGCACCTACTCCTGATGCATGCTGAAGAAGATTATGTATACTGTAATCTCTCTTCTTCTTGCCGCTACAAAATGGGCAACTGTAACTCTCACCATTTCTTACTTTTAGATCTCCTGAAATCAGTCGTGCATACATTTTTCCTTCATACTCATCAATCTCAGAATCACTAATTTCTGAATCATCATCTGAACTATAATCCATTTTCAAAAAGAAAGGAAAATCCCAATGGCCTAGACAGAAGACAAAGTTTGATAATAGAATAATCAGTGCTTTTAATGAGATCAGCTAACATTATTGACAATAAAAATACCATCACTTGTGTCCATGGAGGAATAAACAAAATTTTCTTAAAAAGCAAAGATACAAGAATGTTAGATATAATTCAACCAATAGGACACAAACTAAAATATATCGACTCCCAATCATGACTGAAAAATATTCCATAAACCATGTTATGGTTAGTATAATATAGAACTTAAAAAGTGCATAGCATTATAGCAAACAACAAACTGTTGAGATGTTCACAAAGTTTTTAAAACTTATGGCCAGCAGCATTCAATAACAAGGGAAGAGGGCACCCTTGGTGGGGAACTTCTATGGTACACTTCAGCAATCGAGCTAGCACTCAGTCCACTGAGGTGCAGCATCCAGGAGGGCAGGATCGAACCCCTACTGCCCCTAACGACCGAACAATAGTCAGTCCTCAGCTGTTCACAGATTGCAAACCATATAAGCACAACTAAAATTATACAGAAAGAAAAACATTCTCAACCCCCAAAAAGAAGAATTCCAGAAAATTCAATCAAACTCAGATTAATCTATATATCTATACAAAAAAAATGTGCATCAAAACCAACTCATCAAATTTGAAGCAATGCTAGCACATTAGGTAAAGACCAAGGACCGATAATCGAATTATAGTACTAGAAACAGCATAAAGCAAGTGTGCACTTCAAAACCATAACATTCCAAACCTTTGGATATTTAGGGACCACATGTTTGAATCATTTAAATAATAACTAATGCAGGTTAAATACCACAAGGTTTATCCACTTCATTGAAAGATAAGAGTCCAGTCCACAGGCGTAAGCTTAGTGCTTCTGCGTGACCGCATTCAAAATTGAGATGAGTTGTTTAACAAGTAATTCCCAGTAGCTCTACAAGCTCAGATCTAATTAAAAAAACGTGCCAGATATATGAGAAAAATTGGTTATTTGCTCTCCCAACGATGGCTTTCATAAGATTTGCCCTCCCAAAATTGACTTCTATGATTTGCCCTCCCATGCAAAATACACTAAGATTTTGCCCTCCCATGCAAAATACACTAAGATTTTGCCCTCTTTGAAATTCAACACCATTTACCACTTATCTAAATCATTTTCCCCACTTGAAATGACCTTAATTGCCTTTGTAACTCCCGAACAAACGACTTGTCGATCGAATGCAAGCACAAATAAAAAAAGGGAGAATGAGCTCAACGACAAACATTTCGCACGCCTCGTCTTGAATGACATTAAGTTCGATCGCCTTGACTAGTATGACACTGGGCACGCGAATTTCTGATCTCAGTAACATTCTACCTATTTTTTCAAATATACTATTGATTTACCCTTTTTAACTCGCGTGACTTTATTGTTGTTTTGCCCCTTCTCCATCACCGACCCCGGCCATCTTCTCCATCACCGGGCTCACCCTGCCACTGCCGCTGCGAGCCCTAGCGGCGCCTCCCCATTGCCGCGCGTCCCGACGACCCCTCCTCAAGCTTGGCCCGGTCACCGCGAGCCCCCAGCGGCGCCTCCCCGAGCTCGGCCGCAGCCGCGCGCTCCCGAGCTCGGCCCCGTCGTCGCTGCCGCCGCACCAAGCTCAGCACCGCGCCCGCTCCCCCTCCTCCTCCCCCGGTGCCCGAGGTGAAGCCGCGGGGCGGCGAGCTCAGCGCGGCCAAGACGGTGGTGGAGAAGAGGGAGGTGACAGAGGAGGGGGCCGCGACGAAGGGGAAAGGGAACGCGAGGGAAGGGGGTGGGGAGGGGAGGAAGGTCACCGTGCCGTTGCCGCCCACCACGCCGTCGCCGCTGATCCTGCACCGGTCGCCGGCAGACGAATCGCCGTCCGGGTGCGGCTCTTCCCCTGCGGGCGGCGGCGTCGCATCCACCACGGCACGCGCTCGAGGCAGAGACAGTAGCCGGGGCAGGGGCAAGATGAAAAAAAAAAAAACACTTGAGGAAAAGGGGAAATTTAGGGAGAATAACAACGCTATGTTCGTTGGCTTCGTTCCAAATACAGAGTAACATTTAAGTACGATAGTCTTGATCTATACAACGTTGGGTACCCGAATTTATGATTCTAGCAACATTATACCATTTACTACTTTTTAAAACTATTTTCTATTTTTCTCCACCTAGATTGACCAAATTACCCTTAGATCAAAATGTTAAACGGTAGCCCTCTGTCGTATCCATCAATATGCACGATTTTTTATTTTAAACAAAATTTGATACTGTCATGAAAATAAGCTGTATCCATCAAAATTGTCAGATTTCAAATTTTCAAATTTCGTTGAATTTTATATTTTCAAAATTTGGGAAAAATTTAAAAGTTTTGAAATTTGGTCAAATTCAAAATTCAAAAATTTGACATTTTTTAAAATCTGGTTGAAATTTGAAATATGTGGTTTTAAAATTTTTGTCTCCCACACCCGCTCGGGCAAGGAATTGAGCAACTATAATAGCCATGAACTAGGTTTTTACGTCATACACCTAGAACCTAATAATACCCATCAAAATGGTAGTGATACTTTTTTTTGACGGAAAAATGGAAGCGATACTTTGTGAGGTGAGGCAGGTTGGGCGAGGGTACCTTAGGGCTCAGGAGGCGGCAATGAAGGATCCCATAGACATGTGTAGAGGATAGCGAGGTCGGGTGTGGAGACATAGGGCACTGTCGGTGTCTGGGAAACGCGCTCCTGAAGAGCAGCGGGTCCACGGACCGGCAGACGAATTTATAGTTAGAGTGAGGCCCAACGACAACTCTTCTCAGCAGCCCGGGTGGCGGCCGAGCCTGCGGGGCTCAGGCCGCGCGGTCTTCCCGGAGTAGGCCTGGTGCGACTTGGCAATCCGGATACAGATCCTTCGTACGGTAAGAGAAAGAAGGAGGATAAGAAGGAAGAAAGGAATATAAACCGAGGAGACACAAGCGATTTACCCTGGTTCGAGCCCCACTGCCGGGTAATAGCTCTACTCCAGCCTTGTTGATTATATGGTGGAAAACAGTACAAGAGGTGCTGAGACCGGGCTTGATGGCACCGATCCCGAGCTTACAAAGGTGGTGACTAAGGACTATGGCTACTGCTAAGGAAACTTCGGATGCGCGTGTTGCTTGGGTGATTACCTGAAGCGCCTGGCCTCGACTGGTCCGGGGTCTTTTCTTTTATAGGCGCGGCGGGTCACCCGGAGCTGATGCGGCGGTCCCCGCGCCGTTCTTGTTTTAGTGGCGGTGCCCTTGTCTCATTTCGGGGCTCTGTCTGGTCTCGAGCCTGCAGGGAGAAGCTGGTCAGGTTAGTACTGGACACGTGTTTGTCTCGGAATGCCGATACGGGGAAGAAACCTTCTTTAGGGAGAAAGCACTTTCCCTATATCCTCAATATAGCATTGACTGGACCGAGCCAGCCTCGTGCCACCCGTTGGGGGCGTCGCGTAACGTAACAACCGTTGCCGCCTGCCAAAGGAGGCAAACGACAAGATGAGCTGCCCACGTGCTCTTTCTCGGGGTATGGAACCCCGGGGAGGCACAGTTCCTCCCGGTCAAGGGCGGGGAAAGTATTGTGGGACATGACAGTTGTCGCCACCTGCCTGCGGACAGGCGGACTATCCGCGGGACCCTCTCCCGGGCTAAGGATAGCCCGGAAGGCGCGCCACGCTCCTGGTTGGGACCCAGGGAGACGCGGTTGACCTGGTCAAGCCCGGAGAAAACCCTGGCGGGCCAGACGCTTCCTTTAGTATGGCCAGGGGCGGCCTTTTGGACCTTCTGTATGTGCGGTGGGCCGGTACGGAATCGGCCCAAGGCCCGTCTCGAGATGGGCCGCTTATCAATCACCAACAGCCAGCCCCCGAGCCTCGAGTGGGTTGCGTGGCGAGCCGGTCTGAGGTTTAAAAAAAATTAGTCCTTACGCGCCGCGCGGAAAGTTTTGGGCAGGGTTCTCTGGAGCCGCGGGAGCCAAAGCTTGAGCATTGAATTTGATTTGATGGAAAGGTGGGGCAGTTACGCGGTTACGCCCCTTTGGGCACGACTCCCACAATCTCCGCTCTGACCGTTGCCTTCCTTTATAAGGCAGCGCTCCTCAGAGGAACCCTTACTGCAGAATCTTTCCCTTTGCCTTTGCTTTCATCTCTCCATCTTGCTTCCTGCCTTCTCGCTTCCTGCTGCCATGGTGTTCATTGGAGACAGCACTCTCACGAGGGAGAGGATGGCGGAGTTGGAGAGAGATGGCTTTGTGAGGCCGGGCTCCTGGAGGCTCCCTGGCATAGACCGGGAGCCGCAGCCCAAGCCCGACGAGCTGGTGTGCTTTGAGAGTTCGGCCATCTGCGGGTTCCGAGCGCCGGAGTCGCAGTTTATGATGGACTTCTTCGTTTTTACGGAGCTACGGCCGGAGAACCAGTCCCCGCAGTCCTACGTCCATCTATCCATCTTCGCGTTCCTGTGCGAGGCGCACTGCGGGGTGCGACCCACGGTGAGCCTCCTCCAGCACTACTTCGAGCTGAAGCCCGTCGGCCACCGCGTGGGCAACGGCGGGGTCTTTTATCTGACCGCGCGCCGGGCCCGGAGAAGCCAATCGTATCCGAAGTACGAGGTGAGGACGATGGTCGACGGTTGGGCCCGGTGGTGGTTCTACCTGAACCGCGGAGCCTCGACCTTGGAGTATTCTGTGGCCGCGCCAGACACTCCGATCTTCGCGCGCAGCGAGACCCGAGGATCAAGTGACGGCCTACGAGATCGGGAAGCTCACCAAGAAGGGCTTGACAGGCTACGACGTTGTCAATAGCTTCGTCCAGCATCGGATCAGCTCGCTGGGACGCCGCGAGCGGTGTGTCAACGAGATGGACGGCCGGGAGGATCCGGACCAGGACTCTCATCAAGGTAAGCGCCTGCCGCACCGCCTTGTTTGATCTTAGGTCGGCGCACGCCTTGATCGTCCTTGATGTCTTGCAGGGCTCCCGGCCGACGACGCTGCGAGGATCGCGGGCATACTGCTGCCCTTGGACAAGAGTCCCCACCCCAAGAGGCTTGTGAGGGATAAACTATCCGCGGTACGTGCCCGTAAGGTGTTCGATTAAATTCCCAGCTGCGCGCGCCCTTGAGGCCTTTGACGGAGCGTGCCGGTTATTTGCAGTGGACGTGGAAGTTGGCCAAGAAAGTCACGCAAGCCACGGGCTCCGTAGGGGAGCCTTTGGCCGCGCAACCACTGGCGGCGCTCTCGCCGTCAGGGAGATCGCCGGCGGCGTCTGGCGGGGCGTCAGCCCTGTCGCTGATGTCGGGCGTGGGGAGCCCGGCGCCAGCATCAACCGCGGTGAGCTCGGCGCGGGCAAGCGCGGAGACGCATTCGAGGAAACGCACGGCGCCGACGCAGGTAAGCCCTTCCCTTTCGACGCAAGTCGAGTATTGGACATTCAGTGGCCCTTAGACTCTGTTCTTCGCGCGTGTCCAGGGCGCGGCGCCTACGAAGAAGAGGAGGATGTATCGGCCTGTCTAGGTCAGTGACGATGAGGAGGTCGCGCCAGCGGCGGGCCCGTTGCCGATGCCGTGGCGGGGCCCTCGAAGAAAGTCCCTGCAGGCCGGAGAAAAGCAACCGCGCCCACCACAAGCCCTGTCGGCGGGCTGGAGATGGAGCTTTTTCTGCGCCCCACGCCGAGGGTGTACGAGGACACAGAGCTTGAACCAGCGCGTAAGTCTCCCGCGCCGTTCGTTGTCATTCTATTTCTGTGCCTGATGGTTATGTGTGTTTTTTGTTACAGTACGTAGCGCCAAGGTGGCAGCTGAGGTGTTACCTCTTTCTGCTGAAACCGTGGCGGCCGAGAGCGAACCGATCGAGCCTGAAGAAGGGGTATCTTTGTCGCAGCAGCTAGAGGCCGCTGGATTGATGAGGCCAACGGACTCGCGGGGCAAGAGCCAGCCGGTCCGCGGAGGGTCATCAGCTTGCCTACCGGTGGCGGTGCTGGACGCCTCTAATAAGGCCGCGGAGTCGGTGAAGGTCGATGCCGGCATGGATTCCCTGTGGATCACGCCCCTGCGCGTTGAAGGACGCACGGCGCACGGCTGGTGGCCGATTGATCGCCGGGGGATCGCCGACTATTTCAAGACTCCGATCAGGAAAGCGCTTCCGACGCCGGATCGACGAATGCTGCTAGCTGGTTGGGTCTGGCCGGTGCGCATGCTCGTGCCGTCAGGCTGGTTGGGTGTTTCGATGCCTAGCATGGCCCCACTGTCGTCCGCGGGCTAGATCTATGCTACCCTAGAATGGGTAGAGCAGCAGGACTCCGACAACCCTGGACACCTGGCATCTCTAGAACCCGTTCGAACTCACTCAGATGAACTGGAACTTGTGCTCAGTGGGACCCTGCAAACAGAGAGATGTAGTCGAGCCGAAGACGCACACAAGGAAATCAGAAGAACTATAAAATAAAAGTCCTTATCCTTGGCGTTCCAGCTGTACGGCCTAGTTGCCATCAATTACCAAAAACAATCAGCCCATGGGAGGCTTGATCTTACACCAGGCTCGGCTCGGCAAAACTGAACTGGCCGTGGAGCAAGTGAAAGCGGCGAAGGTCGAGCTTGCGGCTAACCTGGAGGACGCTGAGAGGCGAGCGGCCGCAGTTGGGACGACAGCCCTGCTTTCGGCGGCACCACCAGCATCGTCACGTTCCGCGCGTTGGAGGAGAGCAGCCAGAAGTCAGTAGGCTATCCGCCCTTGCCATTCCATGAGGCGCACGTCCGCGGGCTCGATCGAACTGTGCGCGGCGCCGTGGAAGAGAGGGTGAAACGCATGCTCGCTCTCAACAAAAAGGTAACACCCCTGAGTCTGCACATTATGCTTAGACGCTGACCTTTTCGTGTCTTGATCTGTTTTTTCCCTTTTTTTAGTTCTACGCTCTTAACGCCGGTACGTCCTCGCTGATGGAGGCAACGAGTGGGCAGTCAGACGACGACGCGACGAAGATCGAGCGCCTCGCCACCGAGCCCGGGCTCAGATAGGCCGCTGAGAACGAAGTTCGTGGAACGGCCCGTGCTGCCGAGTTAGAGGCCATGCTCCAGTCAGCGCAGGAGAATGAGCAGGAGGCCGTGGCGAGGGTCGCCCGGGCCTAGGAGACGGAGAAAATCGTGGCGAGCCAAGCCCAGGCAGCCCGTGAAGAGGCAGATCGGGCCCGGGCTGCTTTTGATGAAGAGCGCAGACGCAGGGAGATGGCCTCCAAGGAGCTGGAGGCTACTCTGTCCGAGCGCAACTCCACCGTACGCGGTCTTGAGGAAGCCCGCGATAAGCTCGCGGCATAGGTTGCTCCGCTTCGAGAGGCCGGGACAAGGTCTAAGGCTGAGACAGAATCTCTGAGGAAGCAGGAGCAAGAGCTCGTCGAAGCCTGGGCTAAACTGCGCCAGGAGCGAAACGACATGGACTCGCAGGCCATAGAGCTGCTCCAGGCGCGAAAGCAAATCCGGGACTTAGAAACCGAGCTGGAAAGGCTCAAGTTGCAGCGCGGGTCATAGCTTGACCCGAGCCTCTTTGTCCCAACCCTGCACCACGAACATTTGTATATAATCTATTTTAAACGCTCGCTTAACGGATAAGCATCGCGTATTGTGTGGTGGCCGAAAGACTTAGCCATTTTTCCCTTAGTTTATTGCATCAAATCACGCACACTGTGGGTCTGCAGCGCGGCACAGTGCTCTGCTGACGGCAGGGGCACGTCTGCCAGATACAGATGCGGAGGCGAAACCACCCGCGACGGTTCATGCACCCGGCCTAAGCCACGCGTCAGGCCGCGGAGGCACCGCTGGGCCTTGTTCGCACTGGTGAGCCAGGTCTGCACAGTGGGCCTCGATTCGCAGCGATTTTTCTTTGCCACTGACAGCGGGACCGGGGCATGTGTCACACGGCGACTAGCGCGATTGGTATTCCGCGAGGCAGCGCGTGTGCACGCGTCTTTTCAGCTCGCGCAGTGGGTTTTAATTGCTTGCTTCTTCGCGCGCAGCGGCGCTTTGGTTAGCCCGCAGCGCGACGGGACGTTGCACAGCCGTCGGCCTATATAAAGCGAGGCGCAGCGCGCTGTGCTGCCTCCACCTTAGGCCTCTCCACTCTTAGTCTTCTCCAACCTTAGTGCAGGGAGCAGATCCCGCAACCAAAGGGAGAGAGAACAGAGGAAGAAAAGCGAGAGAAAAACAGAGAGAGAGGGGAAACCATGTCTTCCGACGCTAAATTCGATTATCTTCATGCTTGGTTGGCGGCGGCAACGGAGGATCTGCCTCCGCTGCCTCCTTTATCGCCGCCGATCCAGCCTGCGGAGGAGGAGGTGGACGGGCCGCGCCCCGTCGTCGCGGCCCAGGCGGCCTAGCTGGCGGCGTATGCCTAGGTCCATACCGACGAAGAGGTGGCCGTGGCGCTAGCGGCTACGTTCGTGGCGGAGGAGGAAGACGCGGTGGCGGCGCAGATCGCTGCCGACGCCACGTACGCCACCGCACTAGCGGCGGAGGAAGAGGAGATTCCGCCGCAGGCCACGGCGGAGGCGGAGGTCGTGGTGGACGTCGTGGCGGCGCCGCTGCCGCTGCTCATGGACTCCATCGTCCACCGGCGGCGGAGGCGGCATCCGAGCGCGCCGGGACCGTCGGTGCCCGCGCCGGACCTGTTGACGCCGTCATCGGCGGCGGCGGAGTCTGCGGCTCCGTCGGCTCGTCGTCAGCATCGCTCCTAGGAGCGGCGAGGTGGTTTTAGGTCTTGGGCGCCGCTGGAGCTGTAGGGGCGCGGCGTCCTGTTTTGCGGTAGTCCATGATGGCAAAGCGTCCTTTTGGTTGTAAAATCTTTATCCTTGTAAGATCTTCGTTCTTGTGAAATGCAACTCCTTAATGAATCCGTCTCCTTCGGCTTGTTCATTCTCCTTTCCTGTGCAAATCTGAAATGCGAAAAATAGGAGAAATAGATGAACAGTAAGGAAGCTCTGAGGCGAACTTAGGATATTTAGGCAAACAGGATGCTTCGAAAGGTTGCGTTTTGGTGCGCTTAATCATCCAGCCCTCGGGCCGTGGCCAAGTCTAAGTGCGATCTTGGAGTTGGGCGCGGTCTAGAGACCAAAGTGACTTAGAAAAATTCGCGCGAACTCCCAGCCCCCGAGCTTCGTTAGGCCGCGCAACGGTGCGGGCTTGGCGAAGTTAAGGACTTAGAAAAATTTATGAAAATCCCCAGCCCCCGAGCTTCGTTAGGTCGCGCGGCGATGCGGGCTTGGCGAAGTTAAGGACTTAGAAAAAAATCTGGGTGCAAAATCCCTTAGCCCCCGAGCGCTGCGAGGCCCAAGTTAGCCATTCAAATAAACCTGACATGGACTTACTGTACCTTAGGCCGCGGAAATTCCACACTGCGCGGAGCCTAACTAGGGTGCAAGATGTCGGCTTATCCCGTCGTAGAAGTGCTCCGGAGTGCTTTATCCTTAGCCGTCGGATTTTGGCCACGGGCTTGCCTGAGATGGGCGTGACTGAACCCAGCGTGACTCGTGATTGGGGGAAGGTTTTTTTTTTGAAATCAAATTGAAAGGAAAGGAGACTTACGACCTGATTAAGCGTAGAAGCGTCATAGAAGGGAGATGTTCCATGAGCTAGGGAGCTCGTTCCCGTCCTTGTCGGCAAGGCGTACTGAGTCCGTGCGCGCTGCGCTGACTACTTTGTACGATCCCTCCCACTTGGGGCTAGCTTGTTGGAGCCTGCGAGGTTCTGAATTCGACGTAGAACCAGGTCTCCTACTTGCAGGGTCCTTGTATGTATATTTCGTGCTGCGTAACGGCACAGGGTCTGCTGGTGGGCCGCAGCCCGGAGTAGGGATTGCTCGCGGTGCGCCTCAAGTAGATCGAGGTCAAGCTGCCGCTCCTTATCGTTGAGCACGAAGCTGGCAAAGTCAACGCGATCAGATCCTAGTCTCATTTCCGTTGGGAGGACGGCTTCCGAGTCATAGACGAGTCGAAAAGGAGTTTCTCCTGTAGCCCGGCTGGCCGTTGTCCGGACTGCCCAGAGGACTGACGGTAGCTCGTCGATCCAACCTTGTTGTTTTGCCTTCAGGGCGTCGTAAACCCGTTTTTTGATGCTTTGGACTAGCTGTCCGTTAGCTCGTTCAGCCGCTCCGTTGCTCTGTGGGTGGGCCACAGAGGCCAGGGCGAGCTTCATGCCAATTTCTTCGCAGTAATCGTTGAACTTCCGGCTCGTGAATTGGGTGCCATTATCAGCGATGATTTTGCTGGGCACTCCAAATCTTGCGACGATGCTCTGGAAGAAACGTACCGCGGCAGTTGCAATGATGTTGGAGACCGGCCCGGCCTCAATCCACTTGGTGAAGGTGTCGATGGCTACGAACAAGTACGTTCTGCCACCGAGCCCTTTGGGGAACGGTCCTAGGAGGTCCATGCCCCAAACCGTGAACGGCCACACTAGTGGAATTGTTTGCAGCTCATACGCGGGCTGGTGCGTCATCCGCGCATGATACTGACAAGCTTCGCAGCGTTTGACCAAAGTTTATGCGTCGCTCATCGCAGTGGGCCAATAGTAGCCCATGCGGAATGCTTTGCCGACGATGGTTCTGTGTGAGGTGTGTGCGCCGCAGATGTCCTCGTGAATGTCGGCCAGAAGGTACTTATCTTCTTTTTGGGTAACGCACTTACAAAGCACGCCATTAGCACCCCTTCGGTACAGCGAGCCCCCGTGCAGACGGTATCGGGCTTGCCTTTTTAGCTGGGAACGCTCAGCGGCGTCCTCAGGCAATGTCCCCTGCTCCAAGAATTGGATGAATGGCGTCATCCAGAAGGTGCTTTGCTCGAGGTATGAGACAGTACCGGATGTCTCTATGTGGGGGTAGTAGGCGTCCTCGTGGCCTCCTCTCCGGAGGGAATGGAGGGCTTTAAAAGATGCTGCACTAGCACCCCCGACGGGGCCGGTTCTTGTGAGGATCCGAGCTTGGCGAGCTTATCAGATTCGACGTTCTCTTTCCTGGGAATGTAGCTAATTTCGAAACTCGTGAAATGCTTCTCCAGTTTCCTCACTTCCGCCAGGTACCGTGCCATCGAGTCGTAAGTCGCCTGAAACTCCTCCCTGACCTGGCGGACGACGAGTTGTGAATCCCTTTCGCAACAAGCCGTTTGATGTCGAGCGCAGCGCTTGCTCTTAGGCCCGCAATTAGGGCTTTATACTCCGCGGTGTTGTTGGTGGCCGCAAAGTGTATTTGTACGATGTGCTGGAGTCGCTCTCCGTTGGGGAAGATGAGAACGAGACCGCATCCTGATCGCCGGACTGGTGTAAACCGTCGAAGAACAGAGTCCACCGACCTTCTTTCCGGTCTTGACCTGGAGAGCTTATCTCTTGCTCATCCGGCCTAGTCAACTCTACAACGAAATCAGCCAGGGCCTGGGCCTTGATCTCGGTACGGGATACAAACTGGATGTCAAATTCACCCAGCTCGACTCCCCACTTCGTGACCCGGCCAGTGGCCTCCGGGTTTCGGAGAATGTCCTTGATCGGGTAAGTGGTCGGGACAATGATCTGGTGGGCTTGGAAATAGTGATGCAACTTGCGCGAGGCCATCAGCAAGGCATAGCACAGCTTCTGAAGGTTGGGATAGCGCTCCTTTGGCTCGGTGAGCACCTCGCTCACATAGTAGATGGGCTGCTGCTTTCCTTCTCATTTCACTGCCAGCACCGTGCTTGCGGCGTTTGGTGCCATTGAAAGGTACATCGGGAGGACTTCCCCGAGCTTGAAAGTGGTGAGGACAGGTGGTGAGGCAAGGTACTACTTAAGCTGCAGAAACGCGGCCTCAGCCTCCTTAATCCACTCGAAACTATCGTGCTTACGGAGCAACTTGCAGAAAGACGTGCTTCGATCTCCAAGGCGGGAGATGAAACGGCTTAAGGCCACCATTTTGGCTGTGAGGGACTGGATGTGTTTTACGCAGGTGGCGAACTCATCTTTTCGATGGCCTCGATCTTCTTGGGGTTCACACCGATGCTCGTCCCGCCGATCACGTAGCCTAGGAGCATGCCGGACTTGACGCCGAAGACGCATTTCTTGGGGTTTAACTTGACCCGGTGCTATCTCAGACTGTCTAAGGTTTTCCGTAGGTCGGACACGTGGTCCCGGGCGTCCTTACTCTTAACTACGATATCGTCCACGTAGCCTTCTATGTTGCGCCCTATTTGATCAGGGAGAGTTTTTTGCATGAGATGCTGGAACGTGGCGCCAGCATTTCTGAGACCGAAAGACATGGTCGTGTAGCAAAATGTGCCGAAAGGCGTTACAAAGGTGGTTTTCTCTTCGTTCTCTTTACACAACGCGATCTTGTGGTACCCGGAGTAAGCGTCCAGAAAACTCATCAAGGCTGAATCCGCCGTAGCGTCAACTAGCTGATCTATACGTGGAAGGGGAAAGTTATCCTTGGGGCAGGCGGGATTAAGGTAGCGATGGTCGACACACATGTGCCATTTGCCTCCTTTCTTCTAGACGACGACTGGATTTGCAAACCAATCGGAGTGCTGAACTTCGCGGATGAAGCCCGCTCGAAGCAGCTTATCGAGCTGGTCTTGGATGATCTTAGCCTTCCAGTCGGGGACACGCCTCTGACACTGCCTTACCGGTTTCTTGTCAGGCCAAACAGCTAACTTGTGCTCGATCACCTCCCTTGGGACACCAGGCATATCGGACGGTTCCCATGCAAACGCGTCCATGTTAACCTAGAGGAAGGTAATGAGCTCGAGTTCCTATTGAGCTCGAGGGTTGTCCCCACGTGGATCACCTTGGAGGGGTCTGTCTCCGTGAGGACGATGGTTTTGGTGGGCTCTGCGGCTGCAGTGCCACCTTCGGACGCGCTGTGGGGCGCTCCTTGCTGCTGGGACCACGGGTAGGGAGCTGGCCTACCATGGCCAGCGCGGTTTCGTCGCAGTCGAGGGCCGTCTTGTGATTCCCCGAACGGTGATGACTCCCTTTGGCGCCGGTATTTTTAGGCAATGGGAGGCGTGGTGGGAGACCGCCATGAACTTCGAGAGCGCGGGGTGGCCCAAGATGGCATTGTAGGGGAGCTCGGATTCCACCACCTCGAAGGTGATGTACTCTGTCCGAAAGTTGGCGGAGGAGCCAAACGTGACGGGAAGCACGACTTGCCCGACAAGGCGAAGCGACGATCCTGGGACAATCCCATGGAAAGGGACGGTGATGTCCCGGATTTTGAAGCGTGGAACCTGCATGAGGCCCAGAACGCACGTGGTGATGATATCCAGTGAGCTTCCGCTGTCCACGAGGACGCGGTCGACTCGAGTGTTGCCTACAGTGGGGCAGAGTACCAGCGGGAGGCGCTGCGGCTTGGAGAGCCCGGCCGGGCAGTCTGTCACCGAAAAGGTGATGGTCTGACTGGACCAAGGGAGGGACTCCGCCGCGGGCTCACCGCAGGAGATGTGGAGGACCTCGCGAGACGCGACCTTTAGCTCGCGGCGAGAGGTGTAGGCTAACGTGCAGCCGAAGATGACAGGAACGTGGCCACGGGCTTCAGGAAAGCCCTGGTCCTGGCCGCCCTGCAGAGGTGCTGCGGCCGTGCCCTCAGATAGCTCGGGCATGGGACCGCGGCCAGCGTAGAAATCCACCAACTGGCGGGCCCAAGTGCGGCAGTTGCGAAGGTCGTGGCCGGGACGCTGGTGGAGACGGCAGAAGAGACAGGGTCATGGAACGGGTCCTCACATCTGTTCTGCTGCTGTGGGCGGGGAGGCCGGCCCTGAGGAGGCCCCTGGCCGCCGAGCAGCCTGCCTCCGGCCTGGGGAGGTCGTTGCGGTCATTGCTGCAGCGGGCGCACCGGCAGAGGACGCTGCGACGGCGGGCACTCGGGCTGATCGGGCTCAACCGCCGCGATGAACTTGGCGGGCTGCTCCGACCGCTTCTTCTTCTTCTTCTTCTTCTTCTTCTTCTTCTTCTTCTTCTTCTTCTTCTTCTTCTCCGTCTTGGCCATGCCTGGGCCGTCGCCGACCATGGCCTTCTTCTTGACGCGGCCCCTCTTGCGCTCGACCGCCTTGGTGGCGTTGACGTAGTGGGCCGCGGTGCGAAAGAGCTCGCTCGCGGTATGGACCTGGTGGGGCTCGAGGTCCTCGGTGTAGCGCCGGTCCCTCACACCATCCTTGATGGCCTCGATGATTGCCTCGTCCGAGATACAGGGAATCGTGTTGCGGGCTCTCACTAACCGGCACACGAAGTCTTGGAGACTCTCCTCGTCTCGCTGCACCACGAGCTTGAGGTCCTGGGGGCGCCCAGAGCGGGCGTAACATCTCTGAAAGCTCGTGCGGAGGGCGTCCTGAAGTTGGGCCCAGCTGCGGATGGAATCAGGCCGTTGGTTGAACAGTCAGGTTCGAGCCATGCCCTCGAGCACAGTGGGGAAATAGTTGACCATGACGGCCTCGTCTCCCCCGATAGCCCAGATGGCGGTGGTGTAGATGGACAGGAACTCCTTAGAGTTTTTACTCCCGTCGAACTTCTCGATTGATCCGGGCTTGAACCTCGGCGGCCAAGGCGCCTCACGGAGAACGCAGGAGAAGGCGGAGCATCCTAGCGCGGCCTTCGGGGAGAGGCATCCCGACGTGGGCCCAGGCGGGAAAACACTCCGCCTAGGGCACGCGACGAACCACCGGCGGAGGAGGCTGTCTTGGCCTGACGCGAGCGGCTGCGGGTGCAGCGGAGCGGCTTTGAGCGCCGCTGTGGCCAGAGCTGCCTGTGCGCCCTCCGTCATTTTGCTCCTCGTGGCGGGCGATGCCACAGGTAATGTCGCCAAGGCCCTCAGCGATGAGTGGACCCAGGTCCGACATGGTGAAACCACGGGGTCCTTCTCCAGGTCACGGACGACCGTGGCGATGGCGCGCGCCTTCTGCTGGCTGCGTAGGAGCAGGTTGCGCATGGTCTCAATGAGAGAATCAACCGGCCGGCAGCCGACCGGGGTGCGCTGGCGGCTGTCCTCATCGCAGATCCCAGTCATGACGCGACGGACAGCATCATAGAAGAAATCCCGGGCGGCAGCGCGGCGGCGCAGCGGCTCCTGGGCCTCCTCATCCCCAACGTCAACGTCGACTGCGGCTGCGAAGACGCAGCGAGACGTGCGCGAGGCCGGGGGAAACATCCCGGTGTCGCCAGCGGAAGCAGCGGAGTCGCCAAGCAGCTCGAACTTAATGGGAGTCTCGCTGACGTGGGTGACAGAGGGGTCCAGCTCAGGGAGCGACTCCTCGGGGCGAAGCTCTGCCCTTGGGGCGAGAGAGGCATCAACCTCCATCTCATCAGCCCCGGCTTCGGCGAGGTACTCCTCTCGCCAACCCTCGTATGATGGGACCAAATCGTCCAGATCATCACACTCATCGAACTCGAGGTCCAGGACCTAGTCGCTGCTCGGAATCTCAGGCATGTCCGAGGGAATGGACTACTGAGGGCTAGTCATGGGCCCCACGGTGGGCGCCAGCTGTCGGTGTCTGGGAAACGCGCTCCTGAAAAGCAGCGGGTCTACGGACCGGTAGACGAATTTGTAGTTGGAGCGAGGCCCAACGATAACCCTTCTCAGCAGCCCGGGTGGCGGCCGAGCCTGCGGGGACTCAGGCCGCGCGGTCTTCCCGGACTAGGCCTGGTGCGACTTGGCGATCCGGTACAGATCCTTCATACGGTAAGAGAAAGAAGAGGGATAAGAAGGAAGAAAGGAATAAAAACCAAGGAGACACAAGCGATTTACCCTGGTTTGAGCCCCCACTGCCGGGTAATAGCTCTACTTCAGCCTTGTTGATTATATGGTAGAAAACAGTACAAGAGATGCCGAGACCGGGCTTGAAGGCACCGATCCCGAGCTTACAAAGGTGGTGACTAAGGACTATGGCTACTGCTAAGGAAGCTTCGGATGCACGTGTTGCTTGGGTGATTGCCTGAAGCGCCTGGCCTCGACTGGTCAGGCGCCTTTCCTTTTATAGGCGCGGCGGGTCACCCGGAGCTGATGCGGTGGTCCCCGCGCCGTTCTTGCTTTAGTGGCGGTGCCCTTGTCTCATTCCGGGGCTCTGTCTGGTCTCGAGCCTGTAGGGAGAAGCTGATCAGGTTAGTACTGGACACGTGTTTGTCTCGGAATGCCGATATGGGGAGAAACCTTCTTTAGGGAGAAAGCACTTTCCCTTTATCCCCAATATAGCATTGCCTGGACCGAGCCAGCCTCGCGCCACCCGTTGGGGGCGTCGCGTAGCATAACAGCCGTTGCCGCCTGCCAAAGGAGGCAAACGACAAGATGAGCTGCCCGCGTGCTCTTTCCAGGGCTACGGAACCCCGGGGAGGCACAGTTCCTCCCGGTCAAGGACGAAAAAAGTGTGGTGGGACATGACAGTTGTCGCCACCTGTCCGCGGACAGGCGGACTATGATCGGGACCCTCTCCCGGGCTAAGGATAGCCCGGAAGACGCGCCACGCTCCTGGTTGGGACCCAGGGAGACGCGGTTGACCTGGTCAAGTCCAGGGAAGACCCTGGCGGGCTAGACGCTTCCTTTAGTACGGCCAGGGGCGGCCTTTTGGACCTTCTGTATGTGCCCCACCGGTACGGACTCGGCCAAGGTCCGTCTCGGGATGGATCGCTTATCAATCACCAACAGGCACCTACCAGAGAACGACGCGGGGATGACCACGAGAGGTTGTGGCTCCAGCGCAACCACCAGAGCAGGGGCGAGGGTGGGTGGGGAGGTGTCCCGGCGTCCGTGGCGACATTCTCCGTCGCCGACGCTACTAGGGCTAAGGGGACTGGGCACTGCGCAGAAATTACTCAGATATCCCTCTTTCAAAGGCTTTGTCTTTTAAGATTATGTTGAAATTGAAAGAAGCAGCTGAAAATTTGTTATTTTTGCAATCAAACGATGTAATATTTTCATAGTTATTTTTATGTAATTTTAAGTGGTTCTTTTCATAATAGAGATCTAGATTTTAGTTGAATTTGGATCGAGTTCCCGATTCTAGGTTTAACTTCTGCCCAACCTAGCAATAGCTATGCACCAAGCGTAGTTTCATAGCCAACCGACGCAACCTAGCATCTCACTCCACTCCCTGTTGATCATCACAGTCAGTTGGGCCAAGCCCAGCAGAGCATCTTAATCCCCTCCCCATCTCATTTCACAACTTCACTTCTCACTTCGACCCGACATTGCCGCCTCACCCTCACAAACAGCCTCTCTCGTCTCCTCTCTGGCCTCCACCCACCCCACCCACCAAAGCTTACAGCCTCCTTGCTTCACTTCTACCTTTCAAGCTCCACCCAAGCACCAAGCCGCAACAACGAATCAAGGTCTGAACATCCTCAAATGTACAATGAAGAATCCCATTTATGGTGGAGAGATTACATGTGGAGGAAAGAAAATATCTTGGTCGGCAACCCGTGTGTATCATGTGACAGCTAGCTAGGGAAGACGATGGTTAGTTTAGTGTGGTTTTTACAGCTTCATCTCCTTCTTCGTCAGTGGCGGTGTGCCACCAATGCCTCTCGTGTCAGATATTTAAGCTTGCACACTTCATTTCTTGATTTTTGATCTTTTAAATCTACATCCTACGTGGTTAAACTTGGAGGATATGTGGTTGCATGTGGCGCCAAAGTCTGATAATTGTGGTCTTGTCGACAATGGTTGAAAAAAAAACATGACAGAGTGCTATGCCCCTACAAAGTATATTTTCTATTATGTCGTTGGACACTGATCATGATGTAAAATGAATACGCTCTTTTTCTAAAAAATGTCATTGTTTGTTACGTTGCAACCTACCTATGAACTGGCCATGAGCCCATGACGCTCGGGACAAACGAATCATCAGCAAAATAGAGAGAATGTTTGGATTATGACCCGAATTGAATGAGTTTTTCCTAAAAACATTTCCAAAAAAAAATTGACTGTTGAAAGCTAGCGTTCGGCCTTATTATTTTCTGGCTTATATTAAAATTTAAAATCAACGTTAAAATTGTTATTTTTTACAAACCACACTTTATAGCACTTTAGTCATATCGTAATGTTTCTAATTATTTCTCAAAACTTTTGAAAGTATATTTAAATAATTTTTTAAACTCTTCAAACCTGCTGTTAAGGTCCACATACCGTTGGTTTAAGCTAAAATGAACGATCCCGGAATTAACAGGATACGTTGCGTCTTAGGTAGTGTTACGTTCCCGTCATCACCGGAGGAATCGCAACATATCTGGGGATGGATTTAGAGGAGCTCTGAAGGAGAAGAACAGGAAAATGATTATGTTGTATTCATCGATAACCAGACACCAAAACAGGAAGGGTATTTAGCCTCTCGGCAATACAGGCCCAACACGCACACATTCATGCCCCCGAAGCCCAAAAGCATAGATAGTGTACAGTCTACGCCAGGTAGAGGGTGAACGGCGGCAAACTTTAGAATGATAGATAATATAATTCTTGCAATTCAAATTCAAATGTGCAGAAATATGAATTTTCATAAAATGTTGCTGCAACTTTCTCAGGCAGCTTATTGCATATAACGAAACCAAGAACGATAGCTAAAGCCATGGCAGGCAGGCTATATTATACGTATTACATCCAACTGCGCAACCATTCTGGTCAGTGGTCACCTCTTGTCACACCATTGTCGCGCTTGTCGGCCTCTCAAGAGGATTGCAGTGCTTGCAGGCTCGTACGGTTCTATATGATGGATCCGTCCTTGATGGTTGCATTCTTCAAGATCATTACAATTCCAGACCTTACATAGTACCCCTCTTCCGGGTGATCAGCCTCTTGGACACCCTATCATAGATCATAAAGTGGAATTAGTTTTGTCACATGCGAGTGTTGGACAGAAACTAAAAACGCTGAAGTCATTAAGATGCTCACTCTACTGTTTGCAATGACCACATTCCTCCCAATCCTAGCATTCATGTCAATGATACAGTTCCTAAAAAACATCCAATAAAAGTATCAGGCATACAGGAAACAAGGCACTAGGCAAACACTGATAGTAACACGTGTACGAATTTGTTCACGTAAGCTTCACCTTATCTTTGTATTCTCTCCAATACCGACTGGGACCTTGCCTTCTAACAGTAGCTTTGAGGTCTCTTCTTTGGTTTCATATAGATCTGCGCCCATCATCATTGTATCCTGTGATTATTTGAATGCAAAATTAATTGATAATCTTTGCCAATTTACTATAAATCAATCTAACCTTGAAATCGGTTGTCCAAATCACTATTTTGAGCAATACGCAAATATGAGCTAGACCGTATGTACCTTGAGATGGCAACCAGGGCTAAGGTGTGAACAGACTCCAATAACAGAATGATCGATAGTACATTCACTCAACAAACAGCCATCAGAGATGATTGAATTCTTGATCTGTGAACACAAATCCAAACTTCAGATAGCCATTGTTTTGATCTGAGGTAGCAACAGTGTTCCCATGACTTATGTGGTTATACCTTGCACTTCTCCAACCTTGTTGGAGGCAAGTACCGAGGTGAAGTAAAGATAGGAGTTTTTGGATCATAAAATTCAAATCTTGGGGGCTGCAATGGAGAAAAATGTGATTTCAATTTGTGTTATCTTCAATCAACAATTGGACAATAAATTAATCAAAGAACAATGAACAGCTACATGGTCTCATGAGGTATGTATATCACAGAATACCTGCTCGGTGAGGGCCAAGTTTGCATCAAAAAACGATTTGATTGTTCCAATATCCTCCCAATATCCTGTGAAGATACATGCCTGCACAATATAGTTCGACCGAATGTTAGTTTATGCTGCATGGAGGAGAAAAAATGTAAAAGGTGCACTTAATTGATGCGCACACTACCCTCCACTTATATGAATTAAACTACTGAAAATGAAACAAAATTTCCCACATGAAGAAAATTATAGAGAAAATGTGTACAATATTTACCTGCACATTATGCTCTAATACAGCTCTTGGGAGGATTTCAGATCCAAAATCATGCATCTTTGTATATTTGGACCTAACAGTGCCACTATTAGAAGACAGAGTAAGAAGCCCTAACAGTGCCACTATTAGAAGACAGACTAGGAAGGAAACTGAGTTATCACAATATAAAGCACTTACTTCAGAAGGTCCAAAAGTACATCTCTTTTAAAGACATAAATCCCCATTGATGCAATGTAGGGATATTGTTTGCCTACTGCATAGCTGAGGAAGCTGGTGTCAACCTTCTGCAATGATCAGTGGAATAAGTGGGCTCTATGCATTTCTTTACAGGCCAACAGTATAGATGAACTAAGGAAATAATTGATCACCACCAAAAAAAAAAAGTAACAACAAAAGAAAGAAAAAAAGCTGAACAATTTCTAACCATCGCTTCCAAATCGGCACATGTTGGCTTCTCAAAAAATTGGATCACACGGCCTGAACTATCAAACTTCACCAGTCCATAATCAGAAGCTCGGCTTCCCAAAATAAGGAAAAAGGTTAGAACACATGCATCTTATGTTCAATAATCAAAAGACAGGCTTATCAAATCAGGATGCCCAACAATTGATTTACCACTCATTGACAGGAGCACATGATATGGTGATGTCAGCATTATCATCAACATGTTTCTGCAAATATTAAATGAAAAAGTGGTTAGTTAGTCCAAAATCAAGACATGCACAAAGAATGAGAACATGACACACCTGAACAAGTTCCATATAATTCATCCGATAGATCTGATCTCCGGACAAGATTAGGATATGCTCAATATCTTTGTGATTGTAATAGTCCTGAATATGAGCAACAGAAGTTGTACTTTATTATACCAAATAAAATAAATATGCTAAGAATGCCAATCCATGGAAAATTAATTACCTCAAGTACCCAGATAAATTTTCTGATAGAATCTGCTGTGCCTTGGAACCATCCAGCAGGTTCTTCAGGCATTTGTGTAGCAGCCAATACCTATAAGTTGGCAAGACTAATTCAGTTAATGTCAAATAGTAATAAGTGACTTCCCCCTTTTCCACTAAACATCAAGGAAAAAGTCTTATACAAAGTTATTCTCATTAAAGCATATAAGAAATTGAGGTAAATCACCTCTACAGATCCATCAGTAAAGTTGATCCTCCCACCAAGGTATGTATGATGAATATGACGATTAAGAGAAGCAGAATTGAACTGGGTCATCACAGATATCTTATTTATGCCACTATTGAAACAGTTGCTCATAGGGATATCAATAAGCCTATAACATCCTCCAACAGGAACCTAAGTAATACAATAAGAACGAAAAAAATTAGACCGTTCATCAATGGAAACAAAGCCAATGAGCTACCTACTAATCATTGATTGCCCTAACAACGAGAACGAGGTGATTAAAATCAAAGGTTTCAGGTCTTACACCAGGACAAAAAAAGCCTTTTGACATATTTTTACAAGTATGGGAGTATGGGACTTGTTAAGTAACTTCATTACTGTCTTATGGTTATGTTGGTATGATGATTGGCTAATGTATCTTATTAGACTAGCATCAGGAAAGGTATAGCAAGTTATTATTTGCGAATGTATTACCTTACCTGCTATGCACAATTACTGCAGTCACACTGGGTGAAAGAGTTTAAGGACAGCAGCCAAGCTCAGCACTTCTTGAAAACAAGAAAAAAAATTCCAGATATATCCTGTACACTTCTAAATATATTGATCTAAGACTAAATAGAATATGAACTTCACTATATGTATAACAGAGCAATGATGATTGGATGTTCAATTGTGCCTCTCTTACAGCAGGGGTAGCCCTTGTGCTTGTCAGAGGAAAGAGTTGAGCTCCAGTGCCTCCACCCAAAATGACAGCAGAAACATGGTTTGCATCAGCATAATGCTTTCGGGGAGATTGTGCCTGAACATGCTGTAAATTTTGGATTCAGTTGGGATTTCTATAAATTAATGGCATACAAGTTCAAAAAACGTTGCATTTAAATGTACACTTAAAAAACAATTCAAAGGATTTATATAACTATAAACTAAGAGCTACAAGTCAAATAAAGAATGGAATACATAATTATATATTTCAGAGAGTTATTAGCTGCTAGATCTCATGAATATAATATAGGATATGTATAGCGGGTCAACCATATTCAAAAGTTTTTTTCCTATAAGGTCTTGTAGTACACCAAGATTTCGTTTTGTTAAATACAGCAATCAAAGCAACAATTCTCTATCATCTCAAAAATCGTAAATATCCTGTTTGAACAAAATTTTGGAAATCTAACTTAATAGAAGAGTTGAATGCTTACAAGAGTGTCTGCACCAGCATCTGAGGTGAGTACACATTGTGCGGTTGCAGCAACTCCACCACCAAAGCACCTCTTCCTCAATGCTTTCTCCTGCTGCATGCCCCCAATCTTCAATTTTTCCATCAACTTCTCACTTCCAGCACCCTCACCAGCTCTTCTCATTGGTTGTGCAGACGCGTTCCCGTCTATTGGTAGCATGAACTGCATGCCAACTCGTACAACCCACCTAAATGAATAAGTATTTCCTGTACAGCAAGAAAGATATTTATGGCGAACTCAATCTTCAGTCTTCTCAATTATTTTCTAATTCCTGCCACCACCTTTTCCAATAGAATATAGATGAATAAAAGAGAGTGAGAATATGTGAACTAATTGCTGGCCTTGATCTAGTGACTAGTAATCAAGGAACAAACCAGAATCAAATTAAATAACATTCTTGCTACCTTTGCATGCACTACAGCCCTAGACTTTTGGACCAAAGTGAGACATAACACTTAATCAAAATTATAGAGTATAAGGGTGTTCTTCAAACAAACTTAAAAATGTAGAAAGGGTCATGAAAGCTCAAAAGGGCAAAACTCGTGTCCCATTATCATGATTTAGAACTAAATGAGGCCTTCTTGATGCAACAAGATATATATACCTACATCACAATCCATTATTGGCAATAACAATAAACCCAGGTATGGAGAGAACTCCAAAATGCAAAGGATTCAAGAATAAAACAGGGGAACTATCTTGTCACATCATACTTACAAACACTTACACACTAAAGATATGGAACACAACATTTTACTAAATTTCTAGACCAAAAGTAGCATACAAACAATCACTCAGATCCATTTGGAGTTCATGATCGATAGCATCCCACCATCTTATTATTATCATTTCATTGGTACGAAATAAATGGAAAATAAAGAGGGAAGAACTGTATACTTACAAATAGAACACAACAGTGACCAACAGATCAATGTTGTGCTTGGCCTTCCAACAGCTCTTGTAGCTCCAATTGCTGCAATATGTGGTGATAATCAGTGTGCTTATAAAGAAGGGGGAAGAGGATAGACCGGTGGTAATGAATTGTGTGAAGGCATTGACAACTGCGAAAAAAAGGCTGGACAACATTGGCATTACTTACAAGCAGGAAAAGGAGAAAAGACAAGGTTCACATTCCCCAGAGCATCACCATAAACCTCCCTTTGTTGGTTTTTCCATTTCCCCTTGCCTTTTGGTATCCTGAGAACACACTTTATTTATTTATTTATTTTTGCCTTTCTTATTAAAGATCTAGTTTCATGACAATGAAGTGAGTTTTTAAAGTATGAGCCCCCATGGTGAAGTACATTTTTCCCAAACCATACACACAGGTCCAGAAATATGATTATCCTTGTGTTTACAAATGAGCATACTGGCATGCATATTTGTATAAAACCACTTTTTAATAAAATATTGCCAAATTTATTTATTCATTTCTGGTGTGTAAAATGGGAAAGTACAATTACGTGGGCGTGTGATGAAGGTGAGGATGTTCTCATAACGCAAAAAAAAACTCAAGTAACACACATGAATCCTTTGTCTGAAGGCCTTTCTGAGCCAGGTAACTTTGCCGTGCAGCCTTCCCTCTACAAACATCTCCAGCTGTTACTTGTGAAATGCTTCATCATGCCTTTTCATAATCGTTCATTGTTTGTAGACTCCTTTCTAAAAAGACGAATAATTTTAAATGCAAACGGGTAACGGAAGAGAGAAGGGTCCTTGGGATGGAAATATTTGTCCATACGTCAACAATTCCCCATTGTATGCATGAAACCTTTTAGAAAGTTTTATATGAGCTGGCACTAATTCTGGTGCTAAATAGACGTTCACGCCACATAAAATGTGTCAACAATCAACAGAGAGCTCCGTACGAAAACAATATATTCCACATAAACCCAAAATACCTTCCACAGCATTTGATACTTCTGTCTCTCTTATGTTCACCTTTTATTTCTTTCTCCGCACAATTAATGAGTTATAATCAATATGTATGTTTCAAAATCTGAGCTTATTTGAAATTCTTTGTTATACAATAAAATAGAGGAAAAATATTGCTTAAATAGTAAACCAACTTAAGTTGGCCAAATAGGATGGACCAAGCCAGCTCAATTGGACTGTTAATATGGTATGCAAAAGATTTACTCCCAGCAAAGTCTAATATTAATATATTTTAAATCATCACATTAGTGGTTCCCCAATCCACATCGTAGTAAAATTAAATCTTACCATATTCCAGAGGCTATTATGGATCATATAAAATAATGAAATTAACTATAAGAAACAGGTTAGGTTTTCTCTGCCCAGATTTTAATATATTGCTATAATTTTCATTGTACCTTTCAAGCCAGCTCTCCAAGGTTAGGACCATTTTCTTTCCTAAAAACATGAATTTCTATTAGTATACATCAATATGTTGCAATAAAAATCGGTTTGAGACTGCAGCACGCCCTGTTAAAAATAGTTGTCAACCCAAGAACTTGCACCACTAATAATTGAAACAATAAATCAATTATTTGAGGAGATCATCGATTTTGGGAAAAAAAAATTAAATAAGAGTTTATTCCAATCAAATTAGATTGTGTTATTGTCCCTTTTTCAAAGGAAATATCACAGTCCAAATTGAAGCAAAGTAATATTGACAGCTTTCGAAGAGCAAGGCACACAATCAATAATTTATACTAGGATGTGCGGCACATCTCCAAACTTGTATAAGTGCTTTTACCATCCCTTGGGGTGCAATCCTTCATGACTTATCTCGTGACACTATGGTTGTTTCCCCTCCTTTTATTCTCTCCATAGGTGTCACAGTTCGTTATTTGTCAGGTTACAACGTCCACGAAATCTATGAGCCAGTGTTTGCTTGACGTGATTAAGTTAAACTCTTTTTCTGTATATACCAACTGTGATCTATCTGCACCCTTTCTTTCTGCAAATCTGCATGCTATAACCAGTTAAAGCATATCTAACTGATTGACAATAACTCTATGGGCTTTTGCATGCTGTAGACACGATCGTAAACGTTTAGACAATTTTTTGATACACAAACCTGATACATTGGAAATCCACATTAGCGTAAACCAGGGGTAGCACCACCCACTACCTAGTAGAGATGCGTGAGGAGGAGAGCAGTACGCCAGTACCTTGCACAAGCGACGGACGGTATGGGGGACGTAAGCACCTGCTCCGGATTCCGCGCCCCTGGTATCCCATGCTAGTGGCGCCGCCGGCAAGGCTCCTCCGTGGGCGCAGCACCGGCTAGCCGCCATTGGAGCCGGGAGGAGAGCTGCAGGAACAGGCCAGTGTGGGACACAGAGGAAAAGGGTCGACGCATTTGCATCAGAGCACGACCCAATTATTAACAGGCCGTGGCCCATGGGCCATTCTCTCTCCATGCAGCAAAATGATAATTCTTGCCCACCCACCCTAATAAAACAGCTAATTCATAATTTGCCAAAAAAAGTGGTAAAGAAAACCAGTAGTTGAGGTTCTGGACGTCCATTTTTGTTTAAAAAAATGGAGGTTGTTGCAGTTAGGTAAAATAAATGTTGCAATAAAGCAAATAAAATGTATGCGTGTGTATATATATAGATTCCATGGAGTCAGTGCTCAATACTTTGTTGCCGTCGGATTCATCCAAAATTTGTATTTATCAAGTAGATACATGCAAAACAACGTTGCCATTTGCCATACAAAGGTGTTGCAATAACTGTACAATTAATTGTTTCCAAATCAGGTACGGAGCACATACTCCATGGAGTCCCAAATATTATTTCCAAACACCTTATTGCGCGTAGCGCTGTTTGAGCTTGGCTCTTCGCGGTGCCACGTCGCCTTTTTTTCCACGACCGTCCGATCGACGCGAGCGACGATCCAGATCGTCCCACGTCGGTCTACCCGAACAGGCTGGACGCGTGCCCATCAGCTGCCCCCGTCATCTGTACCGTTCTCTTGTCCCTGAGGGGCGCGTGGCGCTTCCTCCACTCAGCCACGCACCGCCCCTCAGAATTGTAGGATTTATGTTACCAACCTTCTCCAATGCAGGCTTGCCTGGCAAACTTACGCCCACGTCCTCCACGTTTCTCACCAAAAGCACCGCAGCCCTTTTCCTCTTCGTAGATGCACCCGTGGTTGCATTGAAATTACCTGCAAATGCCACTGCGTGCCCTCCGCCGCCGCATCGCCCGAGCCCCCAGTCCCCTGTCCCAGGCAAAAAAAAAAAAGAGTGGCGCCCCAACCTGCTCTCCTCGCCTGTTCGCCGCCTCCTCTCCTCCTCCTTCCGATCCAGTCCTCCTCGGCCCTCTTCCAGTCCCCGCTCGCCCGCTTCTGCTGCGGCGGCTTCTCTTCCCGTCGGCCTCGCTTTTGCATCCTCCGACCGGTGCCGTCTCTTCCTCCTCCCGCCGCCGTCGCATGCCGGTTTCGGCTCCTCTCCGGTCGTCGGGCCTTCTGGCCGCCGCCTATACGGCCCCTCATACCTGCGGAACCGGCCTCCAAGAGGGCGGATCTGCGAACGATGGGTCTCCGGAGGCTGGATTCGGCGACAGCAAATCCTGGGCAGGCTGGATCCGGCGATGCCGGGCCTCCAGGTCGCCGGTGACCCTGCTGTCCTTCTACACTGCCTCCTCTCTCATCTTCGTCTCCATCTCCGACCTCGCCTGCCTCGACTCACTCTCGCCTGCAGCCATAGCGGTTCACGTCGACCGGAACTGGCAAGCTAGCGCCAGCTCTCTCCATCCCTCTCCCTCGGCAACCCATTCCTTGGATCTAACCCCGTGAGCATATGATGTATAGAAAATGCTTAATAATTTGAAAACTCTGCTTTTACATCCTTTTGACAAAAGATGTATAGTTTGGTCTCCATCCATTATTGAGCAAAATTAATTTTGCTAATTGCTATAGGTGCATAAGCTTCATATATATTGTTCATCTACATGTTTGTTTGGTTTAGCTTTTCTGACTATACCTCTGCGGTGCATATAAATCAACCATTGGATGTATGACAGAAGGTGGTGCATGAAATTGAATGTTAAATCATCTAATATTTTTTGTTTCATGCAAAACGCAGCATCCAATAATTTCAGGTGTCTGGCGTAAGATAGGTTGCAGGTCTCTGCATGTTCATTAAACAGACCATTATAGCATCTGGTTTATTCTAACATTTGTACCAATTTGTTCTATCCCTTTTTAGCATTTTATAATTGGTACTTTTCATTCTGCTGATGCAGGGACCGAAAAAATTGTGCACTACATTAAAATGATCTATCGATGACGCTCTATTCATGTTTGCCGACAAATGTGGACATGAACCGTTGGGCTCAACATATGATTCTGTATGGTCGGTGAAAGTAGAGTGGTATTCTAGCCCCTAATGCTATTACCATTTGGTAAATGGTCTGAGAAGCTCAGGTTTTATTTACCATTTCATGATGCTTTGTTTCTTGCTGCTGACAGCATTCTAATGGAGTGTGAAAGATGAGTTTGTCGGGGATAAAATCACGGCCCATTGCCATGGCCCACTCCTTGACGGCCCAATCGAACAACCTCCTAGGGCTTGGCTCCTTAGAAGGTTCTATCTGACCCATGTGCATCCTGCCGGACAGCTTCTTGGTTGGCACGGTGCGTAACGGCCAAGGATTCTTGTTTGAGTCCGTCTCGAACAAGAGTTCTGCACGGCTACGTGAAGACCCGGACGTAGTTTCTCGGATTGGAGCAGACGTCGTGATCCCTAAGAATTGGAGTATACCTTATCTACCTCGGGATGTATTTGGCATGCATACGAGTTCGTTACGATCTCGTGATCAGCCCGGCCCGATTATCCCTCGGTAGGTCAGTTGTTCAACATTATATAAACAAGGCCCCTACGGCGTATAGAGGGCACGAGAAGATTGCACGACTAGAAGCCCAGATCGTATAATACTTCCTGTACACCCATAATCTCATCGAGACTTGTTCATCTCACCGAGTTCTTCCTTGTAATCCTTTTACATATAAAGAAGCGCTGGACGTAGGGTTGTTATCTCTCCGGAGAGGCCTGAACCAGGATAAAAACCCCTGTGTCTCCCTGTTGCTCATTGATTGCTGTTCGCTTTGCTTGGCAAGTCTTCTATCTCCCTTTCTCAAGAACCTTAGTTGACTTGGGATCGATATCCCAACCGTCGACAGCGTTAGTGCAATAGCTCTCAAGGTTCCTCCCTATCGGTCCCATTGGATTTCATTATTGAGATATGGTGCTTTGCTCTAGAGCATGGTGAGTGTTTCTTTTTGTGGTTATCTCCCACCTTCTTGGTTGGTGCATTACTGTTTTTCCCCATCAGGCATATTCTTTTGTTACGTATCTGTCCTTTTTTTTAACTGATGTGTACTCCTTTACTATGTATCAAGTGTTCAAAAGATGTAAAAAATGTCTCAGAGTATGCGTATACTTTCAATGGGTTCATCATTTGTAACTGCCAAGTTAAACAAACCTAATTTGAAGACTCCTTTCTACCCTTTGTTAAAAAAAGTACAATTTGATTTGCATCGGTGTAGAGCAACATTAAGCTACAGGGCCAAGAGGTTCTAATACAGTTAGGGGGTTGTATTATTCATCTCCATGTGTATTTCATTTGGCTTTTGTGCCTGTGCTTCTATATTGTCCGTTAGTTTAATGCTTGCTAATTTATGTAATCTATCTACTGTTTTGCAGGTTTTGATTTGGTCTGTTTCATATAATTTCAAAAGCTACTTATTGTTTTATGTATCAAAGGCCTTCAGGATAGGTTTTGTAATGGATAGTTTAACCTCTAAAGATGTGAATTGAAAACATTTCCCGTGAGAATTTATAATGCGTACATCATGGATATGCTTTTTAGGTTGTCTCTAAATAACTTTCCCGACCAAACCACATGCCTATATACCCAAACTGCATAACTAGAATGGTTTATTTGCTTGCCTTCTTTACTTCTAAGTAATTATCTTTTTTGATGTTATATTATATTATATAATTCTTTTTTGCATTGTTATCAAGTGTGCAAAGTTTCACCTTCTCCTCAAGACCATTCCAGATGACTCACATGTTTAGCTCCAATCTAGGGCCGTTTGATTTTGAAGGTTGAAAATATGTTCATTTTCTTAGTCTCAACAATGCCGCGTCTTGCCAAATTATCGTGTTAATACATGGGGGCATATATCATAGTCAAAATGACGCAGCGAAGCGCGCGTATCCTCTAGTGTGTGTGTGTGTGTATTTATTAGAAACAACATTGCACCCAAATGACTAAAATGTTGTAGTAACTGAATTGTTGCATCAAATCAGATAATGTTGTAGCATGGTACACCATAATGTTGCAGTATTTAAAAGAGTAAATTGCATTGCAGGTATATGGCACGAGTTCGTGTAGGCACATAAATTCTGAAACAAGGCTTTTCTATACGTGAAGCTATGATTTGGTTTCATTTATGATGTGCACGGCCCGATCTTCTGATGATAACATATTTCGATTTGGATAGATGGTGATATCATTATCTTGACTACCAACCAGGAGGAAAACAATCGGCAATTGCAAAGCCATCAAAACAGATTGCAATTAACCGTGTTCACCACGATTGACCTTAATCCCCGCTAGAAATTGAGAAACTCGCAAGAACAAAGTAAGAAGCAATATGAAATTTGGTATTAATAACTCATGAACAGTGTTGAGGTTTTGTCTCTCTTGTTACATGGTCTAGTCGACACAAGCAACAAGAGGAGGGACGCACACAGGGTCTACCAAACACAAAAAAAAACTATACAATAAAGTAAGGGTGTGGTAGACATATGTAGAGGGACGCCCAACACAGGGATGGCGGCCAACACTACCAAACCCTAAAGATACACGGGCCTTGGCCCCAAAAGAAAGGTGGTGCAACACCTTGAGTTTTTGGCCTAAGTTGTTTTACTTCAAATTCCCAACTCTAGTGGACAAATTTGGTCGTGAGATTTAATCCATTGGAACGCTTATCTCTTAAGCTTTCCAACGAGTGGTGCATCGCCCAAAATGGAGTTAAGGAGCTAGAGTTACTCGCGTTTGTAGTTGGCATGCTTCTAGTTGGCTGAACCGACGACATGGACTTCAATGTGGGCCTTCCTCTAGGCGTGGGCCGTTTCTAGAGAAGTGTACTTGATGCATGGATCCAACAGTTAAGGCTTTAAAGTCGAGCGTGTGGATTGAGGTCTCCGGGAGTCGAAGATGACGTAGTGGAAGAAGAAACTGTCGAAGCAGTAGGAGTGCACGTAGACGAAGATGAAACAGCTGTTGTATCCTTGATGTGGATGTCTTCATCGGTTTAGGTCCAAGATGGTTTGTTTATATAGGTTAGTTTTGAAGACCAGATTTTTCACATCACTACATGGCTAAAAAAGATGGTTTTCTAGCTAAGTAGATAGTCCGAAGAACACCACACGGTTTAGGTCCGAAGAACGCCATCATGCAGGGGTTGCCGGGTGCAGGCAGACTGGTGAGGCTCCCAAGATCCATGTGGCGTGGAAGGAGGAAGGCGTCGCGGAGAATCTAGTGCCACAAGAAGCACCGATAGGGGACACTCGCATGGGAAGGGTGTCGCCGACAAGGGAAGGGGCTATAGCTCAGTTTGGCGGAGCAAATCGTTTACACGTGCGCCAATGTTTTCAAGGGATCTTATTATACAATGAACATAATTGGCCTTATTGCAAAATTAATGTCTAACTTCATGGATTCGAGAGAATAGAATAACAGTAGCATGATGATGAATGCCACAAAAAAAATAGCAACCAAAATCTGACAACTTTATCCAAGTTTTAAGCAAATAAATAAACAGGTTGGGTTCAACTTCAACCTAGAAATTTCTCAAAAAAAAAAACTTCAACCTAGTAAGACACGCTAACACGCCTGTAAAAATTTGAACTAAAGAAGCGAAGAGTAAAAACGGGTATATTTTTTCTGGGCCGGGAAACTACCCACGTATACCAGCCCAACCCGAGCCACAAAACTGAGACAAAAATCGGAGCCCATCCAAGGAAACGAGCAGCCACCTGGACGCCCCCGAACGGAGACATCACCGCAAGAGGATAAGGAGCAGAGAGAAGTCGAACAGAGCGTCGAAACTGCACCTGCACGCAGGCGAGGCAAGGAAGAAGCCATGGCGCTCTCCCTCTCCACCTCCTTCCTCCCCACGCCCGCCGGCGCCGGCGCCGGCGCGAGAACCGCCACCCGCGCCCTCCTCTCCGACGTCCCCTCCCAGGTACGCGCGTGCCAACCTCTCGCCCCCCAACCGCATCCGCATAGCAGCGTTTCTGAATCGGGGCACGCGCGCGCAGAGAATGCGGTGCTCGATGCGGAAGAAGGGGCTACACCCTGAGATCTACGAGGACGCGAAGGTGTACTGCAACGGGGAGCTGGTGCTGGTGACGGGGGGCACCAAGCCGGAGTACACGGTGGACGTGTGGTCGGGGAACCACCCCTACTACGTCGGCGACACCTCGGCGCTGGTGGTGATGGACAGCCAGATCGAGAAGTTTCGCAAGAAGTGGGGCCACATCAAGGAGTACTGGCCGAAGGACCAGTGGGAAGAGATGCACCCCGACGGCGACCCGGAGTTCGACCCCGAGGACGAAGGCGCCGCCGGCAGCTGATTGCGTCGCCTCCGTCCTTTCCCGTCGCATCGCCTCCGCAGATCAACCGGTGGTCGCCTATCCTGTCCGCTGTTAAAACGGACCTGAAATTTCTTCTTTCCCTGATTCTGTCGTACCGTACGATGATGCGTCCCTAGGATGGATTAGGGAACACATGGAATTACATTTGCATATGCGTATGAGTATGCATTGCACACGAGGTGTTTGAATCGTGTTCGCAACGGAGACGATAATCATGTGTGACGCTCAACTGCTGCTTCACTGCCCTACACGTCTATCACAAATTTTCATTTAATTTAAACTGAAACAGACAAGGTCATGGCCCATGGGGCGGCAACACTAATAGTATGGGCAATAAAATCTTCTCTGTTACGATGAATACATACATATACCATAGTCGATTTGATTAATTGTAGCGGGTGACAATAATATGTGGGTCTTGATCCTGCGTATCATTGGCACATCAATGATATTTCAGCAAATCACACTTCGTCGAGGAGGAAATTGGCTATTTGCTGTCACATTTAGTGAGACTCGCAAAAAACATCATTGAAATAACGCTGGTAAAAAAGTCATCGCCAACATTGCCTACTCGTTAAAATACCATTACAGGACACTTTTCCTCATTTTTAATTAAAATCCATCGCAAAGCCACATGAAATGACTCTTATGTCAATCTTCTCCTTCCTCTGCCTTTTTCCTCTAGCCAACAACACCGGTGAGCTCCATGGCGACACCAACAGCACAACCTCCACCACGCCGCATCATCATCGGCCACCTCACTGTGCAAACCCCCCTCCCATTGTCGCTAGCAAGGACAACACTTGCGCGACGGCTCTATATTCGTTAAAATACCATTACAGGACACTTTTCCTCATTTTTAACTAAAATCCATCGCAAAGCCACATGAAATGACTCTTATGTCCATCTTCTCCTTCCTCTGGCTTTTTCCTCTAGCCAACAGCGCCGGTGAGCTCCATGGCGACACCACCGGCACAACCTCCACCACGCCGCATCATCATCGGCCACCTCACCGTGCAAACCCCCCTCCCATTGTCGTCAGCAAGGACAACACTCGGCTCTATATTGAGGTCGCCCACGCTTCCTCGCTGACTATTCCCCCGACCGGCCAGCGTCCTCTAGCCGCAGTCCCCACGGTAGCGTATCTCACCAATGTAGTCCCGGCCATATCGTCGGTGAGCTAGAAGAAATGGAGGCTGGCCATGTCACCGGCGCAGAGGGGGGAGAGGAGGCCGAAAGGGGAGTGAGAGAGAGAGAGAGAGAGAGAGAGAGAGAGAGGACGGTCGAAGAAGTTGCAGAGCTCTGGCTATGTCGCTAGCGAGCTGGAAGAAAGGAGAAGACGATATATTGAACTATGTTTTAAAATAGTATATCCTCGAATCTCTCTATAATAACATATACGGAAGTTTCACCACTTTATAATGACGCATATGGCCTAAAAGATTTTGTGATGTCATTCCTACCAAGGACGGCTTAATGACATATATATACGATTTCCCCTCAATCCAAATCTCTAGCCAACCACGATGATGAACGATCTGTTTTCAAGTTTCCAATCGCTCACTCAACAGTTGTACACCTGTACATGACACTGGTGCATAATCGATGAGATGATGAGTGATGACTTTCGAGACAAACCAACAGGACCTAGCTAGTCTTTTTTAAAAAATGACCTAGCTAGCCTCAACTCTGCTGCATAGAAATATTCCAAAAAAATACGCAGTACTAGTTTTTAGAACAAGTCCTCCGAAGTCAAGACAGCTCGAACAAACCAAGTAGTACCCTCTAACAGTCACTCAAGTGGCCCTCTAGTAGGGGTGGACTAAAAGATCAGGCTCAACGAGCTATTCGAAATCGGTTTGAGCTTGGATCGAAATCGGATCGGGCTCGAGTGTAAATCGAGCCGAATTCGAACCTAGGTCCAAACTCAAGATTGTTTCGAGCTACTCGGTTGAGCTCGATAAATTAGCCCACATACCAAATCGGGAGAAGTCCACTTTACCCCCTTCAACTATTGCAAAAGTTCGGTTTTGCCCCCTCAATTCTAAAACCGGGAATCCAACCTCCCTCAACTATCAAACTGTCAATTAGCCCCCTTTAACCAAAACAACCATGATTTTGAATGACATGTCATCCTAGTCGGCATTTTTTTTTCTACAAAATAAATTCACAAAATTTAATAAATTGTAGAAAATCATAGAAGCACAATTAAATCATATAATAATACCAAAAAAAAGAAAAACACGTAGAGTCCAAATATTCAATAAAAGAATAATGTTTGTATATGTATTTATATGCATTTTTTGTTGAAGAATGTCTTTTATTGATTAAAAAATTAATAATTTAGGAAAATTTTGTTTGTAGAAAATAATAAAATGCAAAAGGTAAGTATGCTATTTTGAATGCTGAATTTAATTTTTTAAATTACAATTAAAAGGTCAAACTAACATTGAATTTGAATTTAGAAATGCAAATTAAATGGTAAAGCTAACTTCCCTATATTTCTCTTAGTTTTCTCCTTTTCCTATAAGCCAGACTTATTTTTCCTAAAAGGTCAAACTATTTAATAAATAAGAGATATTATAGGACAAATATATTTTTTTTCATATAATTATGCACATAAAATTATATTATTTGGATTCTACACATTTTTCCAAATTTTTAGATATTTTTATTCTATTTTTTAGATATTTCTATGATTTTCTACAATTTATTTGAATTTATTTTTTGAATAAATTGAATGCCATGTCATCTAAAACCATAATGGTTTTGGATGGAGGGGGTATTTTGACCGAAATTGATCGTTGAGGGAGGTTGGATGCCCGATTTTAGAGTTGATGGGGGCAAAACCGAATTTTTGCAATAGTGAAGGGGAAGTGATCTTTTTCCTACCTAATTTCACCCTCGGATATGACTCAACCGGCTAGCAAAATGGCCCATGACCCAAATAATCTGCGGTCACAAGTGATTCCCACAGCCCACATCTTTCCTCCACCCTAGTGCCTTCGACGGCTCCCTCCCCGAACCCTTCCCAGCCGCCACAATCCACATCCTCGCTAGTCCCTTGTGGCGTCGCCCGTTGGTGGCCACGCCGGCGACAGCATCCTCGGCTCCTCGCCGCACCCACCCTAAGCCCAGCAATGCAAGCGGCCACATCCCCTTCGGCCCTGAGCACTCGACTCCAAACACGTTCGTGGCAATGCCAGCGGTCGCACCTCCGTCGCCCCCCGAGCCCCCAATCCCAAGCGCTATGTTGGCGGCCGGCTGCCGCATTCCTATCGACCTCGAGCTCCCTACTCCAAGCTCTCCGGTGGCGACGCCGGCAACTGCATCCCCATCGGCTCCGAGCCCCCAACCGCGAGTGCCTTGGTACTGCTCTCCGCCTGCCACCCTGCCCCTAATCGAGCCATCGAAAGCTCGAATCAAGATCGCGAGCTCGATCTCAAGCCCGCCTTCATGCTCGCGAGCTCGATCCCAAGCTTGACATCAAGCTCGGACCCCAACTGATCTTGAGCTCGACCTCCCTTGGCTCGCTCGAGATCAGATCGAACCCACCCCTACCCTCCAGGCTGCTCTAGGCTCCCCAAGATTATTGAAAGAGTACTCACACTGAAACGTCGGCAGAGCAGAGCCAGTATTTTGTTGGGGGGTGGGCGTACATATCTTAAACTGAAATTCTAATATGTCAGCATAAGAATTGGTGTTCAAACTATCATAATAGCATGGCAGCCGAGTATATTAAATCATCGTGATGTATTTTGGTGAGCAAATACACTTGATAGAGTTAAAACAACATCAGCGATTCGTTTCACATATACTTCAATATTACTAATTAGTTTGCAGTACGACAAAAAACTACATGAAAAGTGCACTTGAACAAAGCACTAATACTAATGGGATGAAATATTGCACACTTTTTGTGATGGAAATTATGATAATTATATGATTGTCATTATGCAATACATACCAGACATTTTGTGGTAGCTTCACATGTTTCATGAAGCATTCAAAGTAATTGGAAAAAAATGCACACTCATGGCCCATAAATTAACCCATGTGCGTTGTAATTTCACACAAACTACTACTTAATTTATAAACAATATATGAGAGATTGCCAAAAGCATGGGGTGGAGGGAGGGGGATAGGCCCTACCAAGCTGTCGGCCCTCCTTGCCTTTACCAGTAATGACCCTCTCTCGATGGCTAAGAATATACCCTCGAGAGAGATGTCGTCAACATCCTAGCCATGGATGGCACGTAGATGAAGTCAGTCTATCTCGATGGCTGACACAAGGGACGTCGAGAGATGAGCTGAACTATGCATGCGCCTAGATTGCTGGGTCGTGGCGCGCAAGCGGTTGAGCACCTCTCTTGACGGCTAGTGTGTTGGCCGTTGAGTGAGATAAAAAAATACTAAATGGCGAGCTGTGGGCGCGGGCTCGAACTCGTGATATTATGGGTGAGCACCAGCGCCGCGTACCACCTCACCATTCAATTCGATTCAACAAGAGTATGCACCATTTTTTTAGTATAGGGAATTCTCTCGACGGTCGGCTCAAAGCCATTGAGAGACGTGGACACGCCACACTGGTACAATCATGTGGGCCAACCCATGGAGTGTGTGGTAGGAGAAAGTATAATTTCCACAATTTTCTATATGGCTCAATGGCCATATGGCCTTGCATATGGCTCAATGGCCTTGCATATGACTCGACGGTCGGCTCAATGGCCTTGCATATGGCTGTCGAGAAAGTATAATTTCCACAATTTTCTAGAACACAAATTTTAAGAATTGTTGATAAATAAACTTTAAAAAACTGTAATTATTTTAAAATCCGTAAAAATTGATATGTATCATGAATTTGGTAAAGTACTCAGGAAAAAATCATTTTGTGATATTTATTTACTCTTTTTGTTTTATGCATCATGTTACAGTGGAGAAATTATACTTTTAGGTACCAAAAATCATAAAAATATAAAATTAGAAAATTGTTGTAAAATGTCAATGTTAGCATGCAAAGATGTATCTCAAGGTTTCCATGATGTGGAGTTCAAATTTGTAGTCATAGCATATTTATGCTTAGTACATATCACTATAATGCCTAGGTGGAGTTCAGCGGATATAATTGCTTTCACATGGATAGATAACTCTAGGTGTTATAGAGTTCAAAAAATAATTGTGTCAGATGATGTATGAATTGTGTAAGACTAGCTATTACACACCATGAATATTGGCTCTAATATTTTCTTAAAAACAAAGGAAAGCGTGTTAACCATCAATGAAGGGCCAAAGAGGGGACTATCGAGATAGCGCTCTCTCTCTCTCTCTCTGTGTGTGTGTGTGTGTGTGCGCGCGCGCGCGCGTGTGTATGTGTGCGGGCGTGCGCGCGCAGCATTAGGAAAAGACGCTGAGAGAGGGCAATCCCTTCGAGGGTTGTCAACACAAATAGTGTAAAAACCCCATAGTTAAGATGTTCCACGGGAAAATTTGTCTAGTTAGAACACCTCAAATAGGAGTTAAAAAATGATCATGACTTAGCTGGAAAATTCAAATAGATCTTTGCTATTCCAAAATATGCTCTTCATGGTTTAACCATTTAAGTGGTCCATGAGGATTCTTAGGAGGTCTTCCCCAATTCTTTTTTTTTGTGAGTTCGATTTTTTCTTTTGAGGTACAACATTTAGCTCATATAAAGCACAATCTAAACTCTAATCACATAAAACCTCATATTTATCCAGGAAAAAGGTATCTAAGTGTAGCATTGAAATCCTTTATCTCAGTATCATTCACAATTTTTTTTCTCACGACAAAATCTGGAAATCTTACTAGGCATAGCCTTAAGTCTATCTACATGGATCAGTATTTTTAACAAACTGATAGAAGCAAGAATTTCTTCTCCCTAAAGAAACACCTAGCTAGTTGCTAACAGCATGGCCATCAGACCCCCAATCAAGACCCCGCATCAGCCTGCGCATGCTCGCCCGCGCTGCTGCTGGATTTGAATTTGCTGCCCACGTACGATGATGCCGAGCCTGATATAGGGTCTGATGGCCATGCTCTAAACATTAGAAATGATTTCAACATTATTATGAGCTATGATAGGTTTATAATATACTTTTGGAAGTATTTACTACGAGAAATATCGGTAACATGATCAATTGGAAACAAAATAGCACACGTAGATTATCCGGATGAATAAACAACATAGGGTTATAAAACACACTGGACGTATTTATTAGGAGAAATAGCGGTAAATGATCAATTGAAACAAAATAGATGTATGTGATATACTGCTAAACATGATACTTATAGTAATTTAGATTAGATAATTTGCGCCTGTTTCCTAGAAAGTCGTAGAGGTTCGATCCCTACCTGGCGCGCGTATTCGTTTGCTTAGTTTACTTTTACATTGTACGTGGGACGGGCTGTTATTAATTTATTCGTTTGCTTAGTTTTATTTTACATTGGTGGTTTTTTCTTGAACAAAACAACCTGTAGATTCAGCATGCTGTCGAGCTAGCAGCTGGTTCGTACACGTGCAGCTTCTAAAGTTTTTTGTTATTATGCTACCCTTTTTTTACTTGTAGATTCTGACAAAGTGACGAAGCTAACTACCGGATGCACGTGCCACTTCGAAAGTTGAACAAAAAATGGACTAGGTCGAGACATTGCTTTGGTACGGTCTGTGTTCACTCTGAGAATTTTTTTCTGATTTGAATTACTGGACAACTGAAATAATCGAACTTTGAGAACTTTTTTAAATAGTCTCAAGATTTGAATCCATTTTGTTTGACTTACTTTTAAAAACGTTAGAACCCACCTTCGTAAGAGCGAAACAACGGATTCAAACAACTCAAAGCATATGTGTTTTGAAAACGTAGATGAATCGTTTGTTAAGCCGTTAAGCTATTAAGCCCAATAGAAGGGTGCGACTAGACTACGGGATACCGTCCGCGGGTGCTTTGGACGGGACAAGAAACTGACAAAATTTCCCACGCTTAAAGTAGATGCCGGGAGAAAACGCGTTCCGCACCTATACATGGCCGCGTGGCCGCACGGAAAACACGCGCTTCAGTTGGTTCCATGCACGGATTGATGCATGTGCTTAGTATATACGGAGTATTCACTACGAATTTTTGCTTTTTTCTTTCTGAAATAAAGCAAGCTTCGGTTTTCGGTACCAAATAAAATTCTAATGTCCCACAAGTATCATCTGAATATAATTTTCGAGCAGATATCAGATTGAAAGTATCGATGCAAAAGTATCACTTGAATTCAATTAGGTATTATAATACGGTAATACCCATTTAAAAGACAAAATGTAGGATATCACAATAGGAAAAGAGACTAGCCTACGGTGTAGCGTCCCTGTTACTATGGGTGGGATAGGAAGAAGACAAAAAAAAACCCGTCTCGTGCCCGTGCTCGCAACATAGATTCTTTAAATTTTACTATTGAGTAATGGTTACAAATAGTTTTTGGGTTTCTTAAGATTTTTATTTTTATGATTTTTCTAAGTTATTTTGAATTTTTCAAATTTTCCTAATTTTTTAATGATTTTTCGGATTTTTACGTTTTTTAGATTATTCTGAATTTTGAATATTTTCTGATTTTTTTAGATTTATGAATTTTTATAATTTTTTAAAGATTTTTTATGATTTTTCAGAATTTTGAAAGATTGTTTTGAATTTTTTATGATTTTTTAAGGCATTAAAAGGGGTGGAGTGGCAAGAAATAAAAGAATTCGGTGTACCAGTGGCAAATAATAAACGCGGACCCAATTGAGGGGCAAAAAAATTAAATCTCCATCAACTTGATGGCATTGATGCAGGTGTTGTTGGCGACGAGGTCGTCAGCAAGGCCGAGAAGTCGAAGTACTAGCTAATCGCCTAGTAGAGATTGTTTTCATGATAATAAGCATAAACAAAGTGTATCAGCTGCTTCGAGAAGTAGGTTTAGAAATCTTTCCAAGTCCGACTCTGAGCTGTTCCCAACCAGGATTAAAGTCCATTTGCGTAGCAGTGATTGATGCACTTGAGCTGCGGTCCGACTCCAAGCTGCTCGTCGTCGGCGCGCCGCGCGGAAAATATTTCGCAGAATTGCATGCGCGCGCACAAGCGGCTTGCTTGTTGCATGCACACGTTACCGGTCGCGTCTGTCGATGTTGTCGTTTGACCTGTTGCATCCCTGGCTAGGGACTACTTCTTCCATTATAAGCGCGAGCCAAGACTCTCACACGTGTGCACAGCGAGATCCATCGATCTATCATGAGTTTGTTGTCGTCACTCGTTGCATCGTTTTAAATAGATCGTTGTGCACGACCTCGCGCGTCGTGCCCGATTGGCAAGGCAAAACGAGGCCGGGGCTAGCTAACGTAAGCTGGATCTGTTCTTGTCGTCTCGTGCGTGCAACATGCATGTTTCCCTTACGTGCATAGATGAAAAGAGTGAAAGAGGAAAATGTCTTGCATCTCCAACCGCCCCTCTATTCCGTTTTTAAAGGTCCAGGGCTGTTATGGATGTTTTTAGAGCCGCTCATCTTTTTTTTGAAAACATACTTATTTAGTTTCTAAACTTTTATTTGGTTGGGTCTTGATTTGATCCTTAAACTTCAAAACTAGACTTAACTGGTCCTCAAACTCCCAGAACATGACACAATTGATCCTTTGATAATCGATCAACATGTGGTTTTAAGTTGGCTTTGATAACGTGATATCCATGTAAGCGGATTTTGATGACATGTTATACAAGTGAAGGACATGTCAACTCCCTCTATCATCTCTCCTCTCTCTCTCCTTCTACTCCAATGCCAATGCCATCTATCTCCATCCAAGTCAGCGTTGCCTCGGTCTCCTCACCAGATCTAGCACCACCCATCTCCTCTTCTCATGCGGCAACCATAGTCTCTTCCTCCAACCAAGCAGGTGCCGCCTCGGTTTCCTCACCAAATCTAGCATCATCCATCTCCTCCTCCCATGCCAACACCGCCATAGCCTCTTCCTCTTAGGATTTGAGGTTCCATGAGACCTATCCTTGGACCACCACCGCCATAATCCACAAGACTGCTTATCCTAGTGTTGCCACCCCGTTGGCACCACCGCCACCTCCCTCCATCTCAACGCAATCACCACCGGTAGTCAATGGGCATGCCACCACCGAACCGACCACCGCCAAGCGAAGAGCATGACCAGCACCACCACCGTGTCATGACTGTGATGCTTCTTGACGTCTGTGGTGTTCATGTGGTGACGGCGCAGGAGATCACGTACGACAGTCTGCAGGGGGTAGTGGTGGAGGAGGAGCAGATGGAGCTTCGCTGATTCTGCCACTTTGCCGATGACAAGAAGGGCGAGGTCCAAATGAGCTTCGCCGGTTATGCCACTTTGCTGCATGAAGGTCACCGATGCAGTGACAAATTAACAACCTTCTTTTGGTTCCCTTCCTCTAACTACCGAGCTCAAGAACTGCGTCGAGGACCTCCTTCTCTAGTTTCCCTCTTCCAATGCATCCCCCCTTTTTTGCCTCCTACTCTCTCTGCATTAAACCGGCCACTGCAGCCTCCTCTACCCCCCTTAGCAATGGCAAGCTCAAGGATTGCGTCGGGGACCTCCTCCACCGAGCTGTTGTGCAAGATGAGAGAGAGAGAGAGAGAGAGAGAGAGAGAGAGAGAGAGTTGAGAGGTGAGGAAGAGAGGGAGCAAAGAGATGTGGGGGAGAGAGAGAAGGGTGACATGGCCATTCGATGTCAGCGTTGATGTGGTAGCTAGCTCCTCATCCACATAAGAAAAAACAACCACGTCAACATCCAGTTAGGAAAAACCAAACTTTGACTGGTCAAGGGACTAAGTTTGTCCGGTTTTGACAACTGGAAGACTACTTAAAACTGATTTTATTGTTTAAGAATCAAATCGGTGCCGGATCAAAAGTGTAAGGACCAAATAGGTGTATTCCTATATTTTTTTAATGAATGTATACTACAAAGTACGTGTGCTGAGAAATGAATTATGTCGGGTCGGCCAAGTAGACTGCCACAGGCCATAGTGCATCCAGTTGCTATGAAACAAATAGGCATGGCATGGCGAGCTCACCGTATCGGGCAAGGCTAGCATGAGTAGCCAGGCATCAACGAGGCATGGTGTAGCTCAAAAGCGTGGTGGGTCATCGTTGGGTCAAGCTGAAATATGCGAGTAACTGGGCATGTACGGTGTGTTAAGTGATCTGAGTTGTAACTTGATCCTTGAAACTAAATATGTGACCATATACATGTTATATACAAAAACTAAACTTCATTTGACCCTTTTTAGTTGCCAATGACATCTATGCAAATAGACTAGCATTCAAGCCTTTTCTTGACTAGATGTCCAGACCAACCCAAGCATGGTCCGGACAATTGAGCCGAGCCAAGCGGCCCATCGTGTGTGCTTTTTAATTGAGTGCTGCTAGCGTACGGTACATATGTCGTTCAAACAGTATAGATATTTCACATGAAACATATGAAACATCTGTAAAACGCTGCTTGAAACACTAATAAAATACAATACATAAAATGCTTATAAAATATCATATGAAACACATGAAACACTATTTGAATACCTATACCATTCGAACGGTATATTATTCGTTAATATTTTTTATTTTAATTAGACCCTTGCACAATGCGCTATCCGGGTTGCGCTAGTCTAACCGACTTCCTTTTGTCCCGGGTAATGCTTTCGGTCGGTTGAAAGAAGCACGTTTCGATCGTCTTCTAGGTCAACTGTAGAGTCCGCCCAGCAGAGCAAGATTTTCACCGCGTGTAGACCTGGAATTCACCCCAAGACGGGACGAGGTTCTACGGCTAGCTGTACCAGCACGTTCGTGCACGCACGCTCTTCGGCACATTGGGAAGAGCCATCATGGCGTGCAAGTATATACGTCGGTTAAACGGGAATGCACCGGCGGGTCTTGGACCAGATCACAGGGCCTTTCCTCGCGTGGTCGCCTCACATGCACAAACCGAACCGGCACAGGTCACGTCCATGCCCCCATACTGCTCCTTCGCCCACCGTGCATGCGATGCAGCTGCAAATTGCAATGGCGATGCCTCCGTTCCCGTGACCGATCGAGATCACGCGCGCGCATCTCGACGCCGTGGCGCAAACAGCGTATGCGTGCATGCATGCATGCAACGGCCTGCCGCTGCCTGCGCCGGAGCTGACACCAATCCTGCAGCGAGCAACTGCGAGCGAGCACCTGAGAATCCGTGCGCTTACATAAAACCGTCTAGCCCCCTGCCCCTGCGACCCCGGCCTGGCCTTCTGAAGCTTGCCATGCAGGTGCAGTAGCGCGCTTGCCACGATCCACTAGCTTCCGGCGCGCGGGGTGGCGGAAGCCGGCTTCCGGCGCGCCCGGTGGCGGAAGCCAGGCTTCCGTCGCGCCCGGTGGCGGAAACGGCGTATTCGACACGCGGGGTGGCGGATGTAAGCTCATTTCTGTAAATCCGCTCGTACATGGTATAGTTTCCCAATTTTCATTTATCTGTGTATTATTCAACCAATTTTTCCGTTCGCTGCCTGGGGCCTCCCTGTCGATCGATCTCTGCCTGTCTGTGGCCATTGGTCTCTCCTCACATGGGATTGGGAGGGGAACAAAAGACTACTTAAATTAGAACCCACATAAATACACTCTCTGATTGTGTTGGCTACTTGGCTATTAGGTGACCTGATCATGTCGGTGTGGATGACTTCACAAGAAAAGTGAGGGTTTGTACGTTTAGGCCTTTCTTTACCGTTTAAATTAAAAATAAAAACTATCGCTAAAAATTTATCATTTTTATATAAGCCAAATGTTATACTACTTTGTAGCTATTTTTATAAGGTTTTAAGTAGTTTTTTTTTTCAAAACTCGTAAAACTACTTCTTTTTTTTTGAACTTTGCAACGAGAACTTACAACTTTGTCGGATTATACTTTTCAGCTGATTTCAATAAAAAAGAATAAGTCCTAGAGCCATTACAAAGAGAACGTGCCCTGCAAATATTGGTCATTCTGCACTCACATGCTCCAGCAATTTGGCTCCCACCTGAATATTCACAGCCAACATTTGTCTTGGCAACGCAGGTGCATCGCGGAGCCAGGGCAAAATCAGGGGCTCCACAATTCTGCGCCAAACATTGGTGCGCTCAGGTGCATGCATCCCAAACGGCAGAGGAAAAAAAGTAGAGGCCAGAAAGCTTTGTGCAACGTTTATTTCATTTGAATTTCCGATTTCGAATTTTTATATCTGCTTTATCCGGAATGTATTCACATTAAAAATAGATTTTTATTTAAAGTGGGAAACTGTATGATTTTATTTTTTTGAATTTAAATTTCATCTATCAAAATTTGGTTACTTCCATCCAAACAATAATCATTTATACCCAACCAAATTTTGGCTTCAATTCAAACACAATGATTTTGCTAATGATCTAGTCATTTATACCCTAAAAAGCTTTGGTTTTAATCCAAACACCAATTATTTTGCCAATGAATTGGTCGTGCTATGGATTTGATCATGACAAAAAAATTGCAGGGTTAGGGTCACAAATCAAACAGAGCTTCAATACGTGATGTCGCCACAAAAGGGGTAAAAATTGTATATACCGATTTTGAATTTTTCACCATAGTTGTCGATTAAATTGTACTAAAACGATGTGGAAATGGGAGAGAGGAGATTGTGGAGTGGAGGCGACTGAGGCAATCGAGGGACCCAAATGCCCAAAATGATACTTCTAATCCAAAGATCTACATTGATAGGCTCGTTCTTGGAATGTTTGGAAACTAGCTATCTCATGTGTAGTTTAAAATAAGCTAGATTTCTGCCAATTAAGATGTTGTTCGAAACCGCGTAACGCTGCGTTGCGTTGCGTCGCGTACGCGCGATTTGAACGCGCGGCGCACGCGTGCGCGCGCAGCCGAACGCAACGCAACGCAACGAGACGCCGTAGCGAACAAGGCCTAAATCATATGAATACTCTCCATAGGGAAATTTCAAGTAGCATATTTGGCCCCCTTCCATGACCACACAAGTAACTAAACTATTCTCTCGAAAAAGTGTTATGGAGCACATGTAACTAGCTCTCTACATTATTAGCGGGAGTGCATTCGCGCAAGGCGGATAATGAGACCCACCTACATACCCACTCACACAATATGCCTGCTCACCGTGGGCGGTGGACAACCACTACCTAGAAAAAGTTTTATGAAGAAGCGCCACTAGCTATCCCTCTCTCTTTCTCGAAGAAAACATGTCATTAGCGGCGGGGCATCCAAGAAAAATAGTTGGCCCCACCCACCCCCTTACACGCAATATATCTATCTTAGGCAGATGTCTGGCGCCAAGCAAAAGCATTATGAGACACATGTTGCTAGCTTTCTCTGAAAAAAAAACTCTACCATCCTCTAAGCGGATAGTGGGGTCCATCATCCTCCACTTTCACACGGTTAAATTGCTTCCGGCGACCGTTACTACATAGGAAAAGCGTTATGAAACACCTGTCACCGACTCTCTAAAAAAACATGCATTGGTGAAGATGCATATGTGCAAGCCGGACCATGAGTCCCATGGCACCCACCCATGCATTTTGACAGAATGTACCCACCTACATTAGTGGACATATGGAACCTAGCAAGTATTATGGAAACAACTCTCCTACTCTATCTCTCTCCCTCTACAAAAACATATCAATAGCAAGAGCGCATCCATGCGCGATGTATAGCCCTCTCTTCTAAAAACAATATGTGTTTGTCTATGGGTGCCCACCATACGTACTCTCTCTTACACACAGTGCATATGTCTACCTTTGGGAACACACGTGGCTTAGGAAAAGTAGTTATGCAACACTTGTCACTAGCAATATAAATAATATTTAAATTAGCAGGGAGCGTTTTCGTGCAAGATAAACCTTGGACCCCCTTCCCTCACGACATCCCTCATCCCAGAAAACTACCACACCCCACCAACCAAAACACGCATGCACGCACTATGTGTCTATCTATCTTGGACGGACGTATGCCGCTTTACAAAAGGATTGCGAAACCACCACATTCAACTCTTTCTTATGTTTATATTCACGTATAGTAATTTGTATTTCTCTCTATATATATATATGCCGCCGCTTTACAAAAGGATTACGAAACAACCACATTCAACTCTTTCTTATGTTTATATTCACGTATAGTAATTTGTATTTCTCTCTATATATATATGTGCCAAAATTAGATGATATGACATCTTCAGCTTTTTCCCTTTCAAGCCACATGGCACTCCTTACACTAAATTATAGAATATGTGCCAAGTAAAACATGATCCGAAAATGCAAAGAATCACCATTAGAAAATTATCTTCAAATTATTTTCTCTAAGTTTATCAATTTGCATTCATGACTAATAAGTCTAGCGTTATAATTTTTCATCAACAATTGTTTTACATAGATATGGTTGTGTGCATCACATACACATGCCAAGAAGTTATATTTTTATTATCTAATCATTTTATGGTTGTGTGCATCACATACAGGGCCAGAAGTTATATTTTTATTATCTAATTCTTTTACATATATTTAAATGGATAGTATTAAAAGCAAGTTTACGTTTACCGTACCAACATGAACGCTTTCATAATATTTGATGAACACATTAGCCTAAAATTAACTAAACTAGATGTTGCTTTACCCGTGACGGTAAAATCATGACTGCTAAAAAAATGGAAAGTATTTCTCAGGCTTAATAGAACAGCTAAAAGTTAATCCCAAAGAAAAACGCCGAAAATTTGGAAATAGTCACGCTCACGCAACCCATGGAGACATAGAGTGTGCTGAACTGTTTCACCTCAGACAGCTCCTACCTTGGCACTCGTCTAAACCCACTCCCCCACGCAGACTAGCACTCACACACTCCTCTCACTCCCCAAACCCCTACTTCTTCCTCCAAACCGAATCGCTCTGCCCAGCTGCCCGCGCCGCGCCCCATGGAAGCAGCCGCCGCCGATGCAGGAGCGCCGAAGAGGGCGGCGCGGCTCCGCCTCGTGTGGCGCGTCGTACGCGCGGCGGAGCTCCTGGTTGTGGCCGTCGTTGTCTCCCGCTCCTTCCCCCACCTCCCCTCCGCCGCCGCCGCGGCCTCCTCCGTCCTCCGCCTCGCGACTTCGCTCCTCGTCCACCCGTGCTCCGTCTTCCTCCTCGCCAACGCCATCGTGCTCCTCCTGCTCGCGCTCTCCCGCCGCGAGCGCGACCCCTCCGCCGCCCCCAACCGCGACGCCCAGGATCATCAGCTCCTCTCCTTCGCGGACCCGCCGCCGCCGCCGCTGCTGCCTCCGATCGCCGAGGCGCCGGCGACGGAGGAGGACGCGGTGTTCGAGGACAAGCAGGCGGTGCACGTGACGGTGCGCGCCCGCGCGCCGCGGCGGAGCAGGTCGGAGAAGGTCGGCGGCGGGAGAAGGAGGGCGGCGTCGCCGGAGCTGCGCCGGTCGGGATCGGAGAACGCGCGCCGGCGGCGGTCGACGTCGGCGGTGGCGCCGGGGGAGTGGGGCGTGGAGGACGAGGAGGAGTTCCGGAGGGCGGTGGAGGCGTTCATCGCCAAGCAGCAGACGCGGTTCCACCGCGAGGAGTCCCTGGTCCTGGTCGCCGCCGGCACCGGAGGCGAAGCCGTGGTGATCGCCGGGGCCGTGGCCGCAGCGAAGTGAGGGGAGGCGGCGACCGCTGCTCCGAGCCGAGTGACGACCGCGAGAGGATCGATCGGTGGGAAATCGTGTAAAGAATGTCCCTTGGTGCCTTGTTTAGTGTACAAGTTTTGCCTTTTGCTTCTTGTCTTGCTAGCATCTGAACATGTTTGGGCGCTCGCTTTTGGCGGCTGCAGATCGATTGAACTGGAGCACCAGAGAATTCACTTTCCTTTCGCAGCTCCGTTTCACTATTTCGCTTCAAATCTCATGCATCTCCCCATGCGTGCCTCTTGCCCAGTAGAAACCGGAATTGAGCTATTTTCTGCGAAGTGGCATTGCGTAGGTTCGGACACGTGTACAGAGTCTCACACCAAATGACTAACCAACCCCCTGTGCATCGCATGTAGAGGTAACCATATGGGTCGAACGAAGTGGATGGAACCGGGTCGAACGCCCGGCCGTTAATACGCACCAAGCTGAATCGGCCAGGTTTGGTTATAAAACAAGCCCGGTTCAGTACAGAGAGCCGTGTTCGGGCCTGAACTACGCCCGTCCGGCGGTTTGGCCCACATATTAGCGGTCCGGTTCAGCTTTATCTCAGCCCGGTTCACTGTAGAAAATATATTGATCCATTTTTTCTATTTTTAAGACATACTATATCTCATGATCAAAGATCTTCATATTTGTTTAGAATCCGTAATTATAAAGCTATTTTTCTTATTTCAAATATTTTTATAATGTTTCGTACAAGTGTTTTTATCACCTTTAAATTATTTTTCATTGCCAGTTTTAATTTTTCAATTTTTTTTAATATATCTTAAGAAACCAGGCCAACCAACACTAACTGGGCTAACCTGGCCTAATAGTAATTGGGCTAGCCCCATTAGACCAGTTCTCCAGCTTAAACGAGTTTGAGATTAGACCCCGATTCATTAGCCTGGTTAATCCAGGTTATATAGTAAACGAGCCCAAAACAAATCGGGTCAAATCATATCCGAACAAAGCCAGTCGGTTAGCCACCTCCTATTGCATGCTTTCCTTTCCATAGCCACCCCACCACCGTATATTCATGACACGAGCTTTCTTCCATTTTTGAGTTCAGTCCATGCACACATATGGCCGTGAGCGTATTGCATATATGCATGGCACGTCACGACCTTCATAAAAACCGACGAAAATCACTCTATCTCGTTACTAGACAAATCAGAAATGGGAAGGATGCAAAGGGTCGCTACCCAAAGGAGGTGGCATACGCTGTTCCCTCTACGCAGATGATGCCGTCATCTTCGTTAAACCAATTGCATCGGATGTCCAGTACCTCCTCTCCATTCTTAGAGACTTTGGGGCGGCTACAGGGTTGCAGGTTAATATGGTCAAAAGCTCGGTGGTGCCCATCCGATGTGCAACAGTGGACCTTGATCACATCCTATGGAATTTCACAGGGAAAATTGAGACCTTCCCGGTGCGTTACCTAGGCCTCCCTCTTCATTTTCGCAGAGTTCGGCGCATGGATATTCAACCAATCCTTGATAGAGCAGCCTCTCAACTTGCGGGTTGGAAGTCGAGTTTGCTTTCGATCGGCGGTCGTCACGTCTTAGTGAACTCTGTGCTCAGTGCACTCCCGATCTACATGTTGACGGCAATGCAGACCCCGGCCTCCTTCCTGCGGGAATTCGATAAAATCCGACGGCGCTTCTTATGGGCCGGTAATGACAGCCTCAGTGGTGGAAAATGCAAAGTCAACTGGCCCAAAGTCTGCTCACCAAAGGCAGTAGGAGGTCTAGGCCAGCCTGATTTGACTCGTGCAGGACGAGCCTTACGGCTGCGTTGGCTTTGGTTGTAATGGCACCGGCAGGGAACCGGCTGGGAAGGTTTTCAGCTGCCGTGCGATGCATCCGATTTAGCACTTTTCAATGCATCCATCCAGGTGCAGCTGGGAAACGAGACTAAAGCGCGGTTCTGGACTACGCCTTGGGCGGGCCCGACGCCGCTCGGCCTGATTGCACCGCGTCTCTTTCGCCAGACACAAAGGAAAGGTGTGTCGGTGGCCGATGCGATGATGGGAAATTCATGGATCAGAGACTTGGGGCCTCTGACCGATACACACTTGGTAGGGGAATTCTTTGACTTATGACGGACGCTTAGGGCCCACCCACCTGCCCTAACGGAAAATCAGGAGGACCGCATCACATGGAGATGGACTTGCTCTGGCGATTACACAGCGCGTTCGGCATACCGTATTCAATTGCAGGGGTCAAGCATGTCGCTTTTCCCTAAGTTGAATTGGAAACCTAAGGCGCCAATGAAATGCAAGCTGTTTAGCTGGCTGTTGGTGCAACATCGGCTTTGGACTGCAGATCGCCTTCAGCGACGAGGTTGGCCAAACAATCAGTTCTGCCCTCTCTGCTACACTACTCTAGAGACCACAACCCACCTGTTTCTTGATTGTCACTTCTCCAAGCGCTTTTGGACCGCCGTCGGGTCGAAGTGTAGCTGTCGGGGATTGAATTACGGCCCATTGCCATGGCCCACTCCCTGACGGCCCAATCGGATAGCCTACCAGGGCCCAGCTCCCTGGAAGGTTCTATCAGGCCCATGAGCATCCTGCCGAACAGCCTCCGGGTTGGCACGGTGCGTAATGGCCTAGGATTCCTGTTTGAGTCCGGCTCGAACAGAGTTCTGCACGGCTACGAGAAGACCCGGACGTGGTTTCCCGGATTGGATTAGGAGTCGTGATCCCCAAGAATTGGAGTTTGCCTTATCTACTGTAGGACGTATTTGGCATGTATGAGTTCGTTACGATCTCGTAGTTAGCCCGGCCCGATATTCCTCGGTAGGTCGGTTTGCTCGGCACTATATAAACAGGGCCCCTACAGCGTGTGGAGGGGACCTAAGGCGAAGAACTTTCGCATTGTCGCACACTACTCGCCGAGACCTGCTGATCTCGCTGAGTTCCTCTTGTATTCATCTTCGATATATAAGAAAGGCTGGACGTAGGGCTATTATCTCTCCCGAGAGGCCTGAACCAGGATAAAAACCCCTGTCTCCCTGTTCGTTGTTGTTCGCGCTGTTCGGCGTGTCTCCTATCTCAACCTTCAAGAACCTTAGCGACTTGAGATCGGTATCTCAACCGTCGACAGTAGCCTTCAAGCGCTGTGTCCATCGGAATGGCCGCAGACTACCACGACCTCAATTCAGCAATGGTGGGATCATTGTGTAGCCCGCGTTCCCGGCAACATGGCAAAAGGAGTTGGAACCATCATCATCTTGACACTTTGGGTCATTTGGTGTGAACGCAACAGGAGACTTTTCGAAGGCCATGCAAGGCAGCATCATCAGTTGCTTGCGGATGTGACCGCGGAGCGTCAGCTGTGGTCGTCGGCAGGGATGGCTAGTGTGTGTGTGGGCTTCTGTGTCTCGCCTGGTCTGGCACCAGGCTCTTTGTAAACTTTGTAACACCGTTTTCACTCCTCCTTTAATGAATTAGTCAGCGTAAGCTGACCTTCAAAAAAAAGACTAGTAAAATCGATTCAAATTATAAAATTTCAAAATCAATGTTTTAAAATGGTTTTTTATGTTGACATAATCAAAATTGATTTTCGATAGAAACCAAATCCTCAGTTCAATTTTGAAAAATGAAATTATCCCATTTTTGAGGCTCACGATAAAACTTCTTATTTTTATTGTAGTTAAAATTGTAAATATGGCCACTATAGACAACATGCATGTCCAATTAATGAGCGAAAGATGTGCACACAGATACACATGATTGCATATAGGGCTAGAACTCTAGCTCAGAGTTCATAAACAACTTAGACTCGGCTTGGTATTGAGCTTAGCTTGAGCTCGGCTTGTCCGTAAATGAGATTGAGCCCAACTTCTAAATTTCTCGCTTAAATGAGTCCGAGCCGAGCTAGGCCTAGCTAGCATGCAACTCATTATAATAGGTTATACTATCCCACTCGGCTACCTCCTTTCCTCCCAATCCACATTCCATCTAAACCCTACATCGATGACTACTTCACTCGCATTGATTCTCTTCTCTAGCCACCGAAGAGAGCGCCACCTCTCCTACGCTACCACCCTCACATGGTTGATGCTATGGCACATCTCTTTTAGTCGCCGCCCCCTTACCTCCAAGCTCCAGCCGCTGTCCTCCCCACCTTTGGTTCTTGTCCTTCCCACCTCCCTCGGTCATCGCTCCTCACCACCACCTCCCTCGGTCCGACTGTCGCCCTCCTCACCTCCTTTGGTCACCGCTCTCCCTAGCCAACTTTTGCTGTGTCCCCTCCTACCTCCTCTGGTCAATACCCCTCCTTTGGTTACCACCCCTCTAGTCACCCCCTCCCACCTCTTTGCGGCCACCCGTCCTTACTTTTCCCAGTTGACATTGCTGCCCCCACTCCCCAGTCGTCATTGTCGTCCCTGCTTCTCTCCGCCGACACTGCCATCACTACTCCCCGCTAGCACTGTTGCCTCCTCGCAAGCTCACGAGCCTTCGTGAGATGGCCCGAGCTTTGGCTAAGCTTCATGTTTATCTTTTGTAGCCGAGTCGAGCTTGCTCGGTAACATGAACTAGATTGAGCCAAGCCAACCCTAGCTTGCTCGATCTTGGTGTGTTTCCATCCCCATACCCTCTAAATATGCCGCCCCTGATTTTCTATCACTGACATGCGGACCATAATTGTAACCGGTCCACGTGTCAGTGAGAAAAGTCTGAGAACAACGCATTAGAGGATATGCTTTTAATACAAATATATCCACATGACATGATAAAAATACATTGACAATCTGATCGTTGATTTCACGCTTGTACAAGGATTTTCATATCTTGTCTCCACCACCATGCGATTCGAATCTTAGGCACACTGGACAGTGGGCCGGAGACATCGTCAAAGAAATTCTTAGAGCATTTGTAGCGGTCACTCCAAAATACTGTAGCCTTAGATAGAGTAGCTGATGGAGGGAAATAATATTTTAAAGTGTAGTGTAAAATGTGAAGGAATTTAGAGTAAAGAATAGAGGGATTAGCTAATAGTGAAATAGAGGGTTTGATGCGGATGCTCTTATACAAGCATGTCCTGAGCCCATTGGGACAAATGAATCCTTACAAAAGTATTTTCCCTCCGATGACTCAATCTTCAACCTGAACAAGGCACCGAGCTAGCCTTCGATCGAGAGGAATGTGTGTCGGTTAACTGTAGCAATAGCTAATGGCAAGAACAGATGCACCATGCGCCTTAACCATTTCCGAGGTGGACATGACGGACAGGATGGTTCATGCACAGGTCTCGTGCACCCCCACAGCAATCGCCACATTGCTATTGCCGGCCGGTTGCTTGCACCCGCATGCGAGCTCGAGATCGACGCAATAATATTGCTGCTCCGGCGCAAGCTACCAGCAAGCACGCACGGGCACGCAGTAAAAGAGTGGAGAGGAGCATACGGCCGGGTACATACAGCAGAATATCTTTCTCAGCACTTAGGTTCTACGGATCACTGACGTGACAATTCTGACGCCGATATTTATATTTCTGTACTGCTTTATTTCCTTTTTACAGAAGGAAAAAAAGAGATAAGTCGACGTGACATAGAACAGATACATATTTATATGCATTGCTTTTCTTTTTTAGAGAGAGAGGGGGAGATAAATCGACGTGACATAGACCGGTTCTAGGCTTCTAGCTGGTATACAAATTGGAAACCGACGCATGCACGGGCACGTACACGACATTGAGGCAGGCAGGCACCTGAGGCACGGTGCATGCACGTCCATGTTAATATGTTATCCTTTATAAAAAAAAAAAACACCCCTCTTGCTTCTCGTCGCCGATGTGTCGCTGCCTTTACCGTGTGCAGGAAAAGATTGACATGGCTGTGGCTTTGCGTGGAGTGTGTGCATGAGACTGGGAGCGTGCGTGCGTGCGTGCACATGCCTGCTGTCTCTCACTGTTCGCCTCCCGGCCGGGGCCTACGCCTGCAGGATGGAATCACCGGGGCATCGGGGAGTAAAAAAAAGGGAACCGATTCGATATTGAGAGGCAGAGTTTAGTTGATGATTCAAAAGGCATTGTGATTTTAATCTCGCATTATTTTCCTGTGGAGTGATGGCGCCAGTTTGGCCGGCACCAGTAAAGCGAAGATATCTGCATGACTGCATTGAGATCATCACGTCCAATCTTTCCGCTCGAGCGGTTGACATTTGCATGTTTTTTTTTTGAGAATACATTTGCATGTACGGACATGCTATTAACCTTGACGCACGTTAAAACCGTCTCGCACTGTTGCGCCTTTCGCTGCCGTCGAATACACTCAAGTGACTCAACTGATCAATCTTGGATCCAAGGATAATTCGCATCGGGCGACACTCGTGGGTGGGATCCATTCTCCCGAGAATGCTTCTTTTCGACAGCCCAGTGATCTCTTTACTCTCGAAAGGCAATGCGATTTCTAATCCCTGCCGTTTTTCTGCTAAACAGTGTGTGGTTGCTTATCGCATTCCGCGTGGTACCGGTTAATTTGACGGTGCCCTCTTCGTAATCAGCTTAAACAATCTGCATTTAGAGAGATCATGAACTGATATTTGGATGCGCTCAATTAATGGGGCCTTTAACCTCCAGATATCTAGTGAATGAGATGAACATGGAATTAATCCTGGCCGTGAGCACCGGACGACGAATTGGCGTCCGCTAAATGAGGGATCGGTTCGACTTGTTTTGTTCGATGCGCATCGAGCCGTCGAGCCAGATATCGAATAGGCGCTGTGCTTCATTTGCAATTTTGCGTGCCATATACAGATTTAATTAGCCGTATCGTATATACCGGGTATGAAACGTTATCCAGAAAGGACCTGTACAATCGCTACAGTTATCCAGACTAGTCCTGCACAATATGAAAGAGCAGGCAGAAGCAAAGCCAACTTGGCCTTTTTTTTGGAACAAATTGGCGGCATTGCCTAAGACTTTATAGATGAAAAGAAAGAAAGTAAAAACATTATGTACAAGGAGAGGGCATTGAGGAAGGCCCTCGTCCGAGGGAGACTTTAGAAGCTAATCTCATGGTCAAACGCTCAACGGCTGTTTAGACAGTCCTGACTAATGCGAACGGTAACCTACAAGTAGGGGGAGTACAAATTGTTGAAAATCCTATCATCACACCACCTTGGTCAGTTGAGCGTGGATCGATCCACCAGGCTGCATTGTGTCACCAAGACTCAGCACCAAGCATGAAGCCTTCCTACCTCTATATATACGGCTGACCACGATGTCTTTTTATGTGCATCATTCTCATATTCTTCGGTCTTCACCGTCAAGAACCCTATCAGCTAATGTTGATTAAACCACTACCATTTAATTATTTATACCCAAATCCGTTATCCATAGAATGATTCTTAGCTTCCTGTGTGGCAGAAGCACAAGAAGTCAACGCCTTTTAGTCGATAGTACTGGAAATAATTAGACTCTTGTGCTTTTTTTTTGAAAGATACAGCCAGAGCTGGCTTTGTGTATTATGGAGAAAAAATATTAAAAAAAAGATATGTGGGGGTGGGCCGTGGGGGAGAGAGGATTACAACATACTCTCCCTTGCTTCGACGGGATACCGAGGACGGGTCTGAGGATGGAATCAAAACATAGGGTTGTTTTGTTCGAGGAGGCACCTCATCATCCTTTGAGGAGGCACCTCATCGAAGCTGAAATGATTGATTCCTTGAAATTTGATGGGATGATATAGTTCCTTATTTTACACTAAATGTTAAATGAAATGGTGATATACCAACCCATTCCAATCCTCAAACTAAAAAAAAGTTAAGTCATGCATCTTTCATTTTTTTTATCCATTATTACAAGCCACTAGAACTAAGAACAAATAAAAGTTACATATGTTTGAGCTCATAAGCTCTAAAAAATAAATTCACATTTGAGTAGCATTGCATTGCCTACGAGCAAAGTAATGGCCTTAACTGTCATCAGATGTTATTTGAGCTTTAACTTTCACAACATATAGTGACATGTGTGAATAGCCACCTCATTGGAGGTACTACAACAATAAAATGTTAGCCTTAATTTTATGCAGATTCCGCAAATCCAACCTTCAAATTTCCATAGTCAAAGATGGTGTGGTAAGCTCCCATGAAGACATCACCTAATATCCTGCAAGAAAGAAAATGTCCATATGTTATAGTCTCGTGACGTTGCATATGATGAAAGCAAACCAAAAAACAATTATTCATCATTTGCAATGAAGTATAATCATTCTAGTGAAAATATTGTTTTCTTACCAAAGAGGGCCTACTGGAGGGGGGATATCCAATGCTGTGAATCCACTCATACATTGTGCCCATAATCCCTTGCCAACCTTGAGGATGTACTACTCAACAAGAACACAACGAACATTTGGGTAAACTACTCTAATTTAGGTGATCATCCATATTAGTTTCAGGTATGTTAGAAAGTTGTGAAATCTAAGTAGAATACCTGCTCTGGTTGGAGCTCAAATTCCCTTCCGCCTATGCTGAACGAGATGTTCTTCATGGAATTGATGTGCCTACAATCCACGGCTGATCCCACATGACTAGGCATGTTGCTACAAAGCTATCGTTTGATTCGACAACTAGTTAGACATGTTTGTTGATGCACGGTTGCAGAAAGTATCGTTGAGTTTAGGATGGACTCACTCGATTAGCATACTCTAGCTTGCCCTCCTTGGTATGGTTCTGAACAAACTCACTTCGCATCCATGTAATTGCCATCTCACATGCATTACATGTGGAGTCAAACATACCATGTATAGAATTTTGTGTCTCTTCTACCACTATGCTTTCAATTCCAACACTGCATGGATGTAGAGGGGCATGAGAGGTTATGAGAGCATGAGGATTTCTTGGGGATTAATCAACTTCTCTAAAACTGGAACCAAACTTCAAGACTAATCAAATTCAAAAGTGAAAAAACTTCTTGTCCATTGCACGGACCTAACCCCATGGGTTTCATTGATTGTGCAAAGCCCGATCTTGGAGCACACTTCTGCCGGTGGCGCCTGCATTTAACCAGCTAACACATTGAGCTCCAGCATGACCGTACATAAGGGGGTGTTTTGCGAGTGTGTCTGACAAAGTAGTGAAAATAACTTTACAGTCTCAAGCAGAGAGCTCGAACCTTGGCTTCCAGTAATTCTACCATTTCTTGCCCATATCGCGCAACAACTTGTTTGCATTCTTCATTGACCAGTCCAACCGCTCCAATTTGTTCATTGATTTGGGCAATGGCAGCCTGCAGAATGGAAAGCTCACAAGTGAAAACTCCTCGCCAAACAATAGACACTTATACTAGTTAGGAGTATTTTGATTGGCTATGCGAGATAAACACAAGACACAAACATGAAAGATAGCTAGGATGAAAAAAATAATATGGATTGCTTACTATAGGACCAGCAATCAACGAAGTTCCCGAGTCTACTATGGCAGCACAACCATCCACACAAATTCCTGTCATGACATGTAGAAATGTTAAAACTTGCACTTATTATTACACATGGCAGATGAAAGAAAGAAATAAGTTGTGTTACCGGTACTCTTCCCACCAATAAGGAAGTCTCCCATTTCAAACTGTGGACAAAGATATTGATAGATCGAAGCAACAGACAAACACACCAAAAGTTTGGTGGGTGGAACCGTGGAAGAAACTTAAAAGATTTAGACCAAAAGGCCACCATGCCTGTATCAAGAGGTAAAGGTTGTCTAAAAAAGAGACGGTGAAAGTAGAATGCAAACCTGCCAATAAGCTTTTCGAGTAACTCGGGTGTATGTATGAATGCCTTTGAAATGGTTGGGGTTAGTGCCCCCAAACATAATTTCACCTCCATCCCCGTCGTTTGCATTTCGATTTAACCAAAAGGAGAAGATGGGTTTTTTTACTAGGCCTTGTGATACCATATTATACCTGGTAGATTACTGAAAATGTCAAATACTACACGGACTACTTATGGCATGTTTTGTAACAAAATTCCCACTCGATGAAGAATAAATTTTCATTGCAACTACTTATTCACCACATATATTTCATAAAGCAAAGAAAATTCTATAATAAAGTGTAATATCATTTTGAAGTATTCAATGGAAAGATTTGTTAATCGCAGCAAAGAAATTTCTTACATCTGATGTAAGAAGTGAGTAATCCATGCTTAGAAATCTATGCCAGACTACGCTGATAAATAAACATCAAAGTGCTGAATGATGGAAAACAACTAATTGCTCAATGTAAGAACTGTAATAGGATTAACAATGAAGATTCCATACCAGACTGGGACCGAGCCCAAAACAGAAATTTCCTTGAATCCAAGTCCAAGGATGCCATCAAACTTTGCTGCTAAAAAAGTGAGACCAGGCTCGTGAGTAGCTTCAATGAATTCCTGATAATAGAATTGAGTTCAGTAACATCAGCTCTTGCGATTCATAGGTCTGATTAAGTTTGCAACTAAATTCGATCAAGAAGTGCAAAACCAAAGAAGTGGTAAACGAAAGACCTGTTGTTGAACAACTATATCACCGATTGTAACCTGATCTTGACTGAAAAAACCAGAAATTGCTCCAGTTCCATAGTGAATGGAAGCAGGTGTTCCTTCATAGAACAAAGGAATGGTGAGGTCAGACTCTGACCACCACCTAGTCATAGTCTTAAAAGAAATAGTTCATAAAAAAGCGGCATATATTCTCTGATAATCAATGATGGAAATATATAGAACATTTATAGGATTCCGTAGTTAGTTACTGGCAACTTAAAACCAACCCTAGGAAGAAAAAGAATACCGTATATATATCATTTTTACTTGTGAATATTAAGTGGCAAATCATACTAAGGAGAAAAATTAAGAAGTTATTCTGATGGAAATATATAGAACATTTATAGGATTCCGTGGTTAGTTACTGGCAACTTAAAACCAACCCTAGGAAGAAAAAGAATACAGTATATATCATTTTTACTTGTGAATATTAAGTGGCAAATCATACCAAGGAGAAAAATTAAGAAGTTATTCTGAATACTTTTCATTGGAAATTGGAAGATGAGAATGATATTTAAATTGCATTTTCATATGTGATCACTCTAACAACATTTCTCACATATTTATTTTTTGAAAAAAATCCTTTTATGACTGATATTATCTCTTACCCTTTGTCTATAGCAATTTGTAGGAGTGTATTTTTTTAATACGTGTCCAAACTATTGTGGGTTATTCATTTTGCTTGATTTAATGGTTCAGTGATTACCCCTAGGGGGTTAGACGGCGTGCTTATCTGAAATCGTGTATGTTCAATCTAACCGTGAACAGAATTCTTACCCTAGTATACCCTAGTTCACAATAATGCACTTATCATAATGGGAGTGTGTAATACTTCGGCCCGATGTGTTGTGAGGCCCATGTGGATGCGATGCTGGGATTAGTCCCATATTGCTAATTGAGATAGAGTTGTAATATCATATAATGCATGTTGTAGCCAAACATAGCATCTCGGGTTAACCCTTTTGGACGAAGCTAGGCCAAAAAGTCTAAGTGGGTGCTATGCATGCATGGGCCAGCCCCGTAGGTGGGCTAGGCTTTAAGTGAATTTGGGCCAGGGTGTTACAGATGGTATCAGATCATCAACCCTCGTTGTGCGGCAGATCGCATGGGCTTAATTGCGCGAGCATATTGTGCATGGCTTGTGTGGGCCCAAAGTGGCCATACGGCAATGGCATATGTGTCGGCACTAGACGCATGACCATATACCGGGGGGTACTAGACATTTGCCGCTTCGGCGGTGTGCTGACGAGGACGTCAGCCTATTAATGGTGGGTGAGTGTAATACTCCGGCTCGATGTGTTGTGAGGCCTTTTGGACGAAGCGAGACCGAAAAGTCTAACTGGGTGCTATACATGAGTAGGCCAGCCCCGTAGGTGGGCTAGGCTCTAAGCGAATTTGGGTCAGGGTGTTACATAGCATCCCCTTTTTCTTTTAAGAACAGACAAATTACACATAAAAAGTTGCTGCTGGGTGAAGCATTATGTTAGGGATGTAAGCCAAAATTCTCTCTTCTCCAAAACTCAAATCTCATCCTGTTTAAACAAATGCTACCTAGATTAAGGGCGATTAGCATCCATGTCATTATTAAGTTGCTAAATAATGGCATGGTGCAATTAATTATCTCCTAAATTAACCACTTTTTTTCGAATTTTCATCACCGTAGAGCATTTCCAATTTGAGAATTATAACGTCTACTGTTGTGTACTAAAAAGAAGTTGATATCTGTGAGAGAAAGCATACCATTCTCCTTGTAAGTGCTGGACTGTCTTGACTCATACTTGGGATGGAAGAAACAGGCAAGCTGTTCCCACACCAACCAAATAAAAAATCAACACTCGACCTAGCACAAGAAGCATCCCCAAGGGAAAGAAGACAAGAAAAACATCCTCGTATTCTTACCGAAAAGATGCACTTGGCAGAAGGGACCCAGAGGTTCGAGCTCCCGGTGTCGAAGATCACCGTGAAATTCTGTGGCGGGAAGCCAACTCCAATCTGCCCAAAGTACTGAGCATTCATGTAGTTCTTCAGCGCGATGATATCTTCCCCGCCGTCTTCCAGGCTGCCATTTTCTTCACGGAGCCTCTGTTCCATGGCCGCAGCCTCCGCGAACACCCGACGCTCATGCGCGCGAATTTGTTCGACTGCTTCCCTCACAGGGTCGGCATTTGTCCCTGCTGAGCTGCTCACCCTAACACCGGCATACCCAAGTGCAGCTTTGCTCTCCGTTGCAATCCTTGGCATTAGATCACCATATATGCTTCCCATTACCGGTCCCTTGTTTAGCTTGATACGGATAAGCCCTCCGTCCCCGGCGGATGCAATCGTGGTCAATGCGAAGAGTATGGAGACAAGGATACAAGTTATATGCCCCATTCTGATGAGCTGAGGCACAGGTGAAAAGTAGGGAAATGAGCAACCAGATGCATGTGCATGCTAAAAGCGTCCAGAATGTTAGACAAATGGCATGAATAATAATGAGCGGCCAGATCTACAAATTAGCGTGTAAATCGCATTGAACAGCATAAAAACTCATACGGGACGATCATACACAAAGAAAAACAGTAACAACAACATAGAGATATTCTTATCCAGTCTAGCACAGAGTGAAAGGGAAAAGTACAATATAAAGATAACCTGAAGATCCACAGATTATACGATGAGGGCTGTTCTGTAGTAACCTCCTCACACCTTTAATCGGACCATCCATCATGCTTGATCCAGTGGTTGTCACTAAATGATACTCCCTCCGGTCACAAAAAGAAGTTGTCGTTGACTTTTGGACACACCTTTGACCATTCGTCTTATTCAAAAAAGTTATATAAATATTATTTATTTTATTATGATTTGGTTTATTTTTAAATGTATTTTAAGTATTACTTATATTTTTACATATTTGAACTAAATTTTTGAATAAGACGAATGGTCAAAGCGTGTCCAAATGTCAAAGGCGACCTCTTTTTGTGACCGGAGGTAGTACCTCTTTGATCTTCTAAAGAAACTAATAGATAGAAGTACAAATTTTTACTTTCTTCTCCATCTCTCACAACATCGGCCTGTCCCGCCGTCGACCGCCCAATGCTGCGGTGCTGGAGCACCACCACCTTGCTCATGGAAGATGGAGAAAGAGGGGGATGAAGAGATGTTCACGTATGGACGAGTGGATTTGATTGGTACCTCTCTTAAGTATCTGACATTTTGGTAGTGTTTAAGGATGTTTAAACTCCTTATACAATAATGTTAAAAAAATTCCAAAATAAAACACTTGTTACGTTAGTAACAACTCTTTCCGATGATTAACGACCAACTAAATAAGTAGAAAAAAATTTCGAAATGCACAGTATCATGTATTCCCTCCTATTTATTCCGACAGCAGCCATCCACATAGGACATTAATAAAAAATGATTAGCATAAACAATTAGGCTCTGTTTGTTTGAGTTTTAGCCAGCTTTTAGTCTTGAAGCCAGAAGCTCAAACAAATAGCCAGCTTTTGGAACCCCTTCAAAGAAGCCAAAAGCCACTGAAAGTTTAATTTGTACTGTGATCCGAGCTTTTCCCAGAAACTAGTTTTTGTGGCTTTTCTCTAAGCAGCTTTTAGAGAAACTGCACCTCAAACAAACAGGGCCTCAAAACCAAAAACAAAACTGCCGTTCAAACAACAAAGCAACTTTTGCATCAAAGCCTTAGTCCGACATGCAGGAAGAAAACTAGAGCCAACGGATTGAATAAATCCTTAGAGGACACTAACTGCTAAATGGTATTTAAACCGCTACGAAATGGAATCAGAATGGCAACACCGAGGAAGGAAGCAACATAAGGAATTTGATGCATATGGAGTGCGTAGCCGAAGATAGGAGAACGAGCACTCACCAGCTTCAGGGAGGCCGGTTACAAGACTGAAGATCGCGAGCTCAGCCGATCAAGGGACGTTTGATGAAAGTATTAATCCTGGGGTTTAAGAGTTTATATAGACAGAAGAAGAGAGTGCGATCGAACAAACGACAAGTAGCTTAAACAACATAAGCAAACCTGACGTACATCGTTCATATTTGATGACGTAAAAATTGCCCGGAACTCTCTGCACATGCATACAGCATCACACTGGAGCATGTATGTTGGCGACACGTAACGTCGGCCGCTGGATCCGGTCCACTCTCCACTGGTCCAGTGCGTTGCCTTCAAAGATTCAAAGATTTCTTTGTTCTCCCCATAAAACGGTGGTAGCAGCGTAGGAGGGCAGTAGCAGAAGAGAGTTATGCATCCACTCATCCCTTCGGCGAGTGGAGGCAGAGGAAGCCTTTGGGGGCACGAGACGTGATCTTGTGCCGCACTCAACGTCCACGGCGCGGCGGTTAACACCTAACACTCAACACGCTGGGATGTGGAGGGCTAGTGAGTAGTGCCTGTCTATCTAGTTGCAACAGACAGAAATACAATCCGAGATAGTCATATCATCCCTGACCATCCCATATGCTTTAAGATTTATGCTCTGCTAAGAAAAAAACACACGAAAAAACAATAGGTTCTTCTTCCTTCTTCTCTCTCTGCCCCGACCGTGGCGGCTCCTCCTGCTAGCAACCCCAGGTTACTACTTGGCACATGCTTAAGCCACCGTGCCATCCACAACCACTAGCAGGGAGGGGAGAGGAGGAGAGGGGAAGGAAAGGGAGCGGGGAGAAGAAAAATAACCACTATGCTTTCCTTTTTAAAATAGGTGTTTTTTCAAAAATTAAACATGTGCGGAGGGGAATAGAGCACAAACCATGGGGCACATTCCATGGTTGCAAACGTGTCTTTTTTGTAACAGTTACTTCAATCATGAATACACATTGGATGTGGGTCGTTTGGTTGGTTGCATAAATCTAGGATTGGCACATGGGATGTGAGATCTTTTTGTTTCTTGCATGTATGGAAAAATTGGGTCTAACCTACGTACTACAAAAATATTTTGTGAACCTAGATGTAAGGAAAAAAATCTTGACGTTTCTCCGGGGCCCGACTTGTTGTGTGCAACACTCCACTCCCATGTATTTGGAGAATAAAGGTCTAGAAACATAGCCGACCTGGTTGGGTTGGGATTTATATTAAATTTGAACGAGATGGTGTAAACTAAAACCGGGTTAGGAACCAATTTAATTGGCTTGGGTTAGAATCGACGCTTGCCCCAACTAGATCCAACTAGAGGACTAAAATCCAATGGTCTTCTTCCCTCCCTCCATCTTAATTACCAACCCTAGGCTTTCCTCGTTTCCCTTCCTTTAGCTATCACAAACCAACAAGCTTCACCCATAACTTTGTTTCATGCCTCCTTCTCACATTTGCGTACCACTAGTGTAGCCTCTACTCATCTAGCCCGCACTAGACATGTAAGCCCTAAGCATTTCTGTTAGGAATTACGCCGATGCAAGATCACGAACGACACCAGGAGACACGATGTTTGGTAACGCAGTTCAGCTTTCGCCTACATCTGCGGGGCTCTGATTATGGGCGCTCCTCCCCAATCCATAATACCGCAGCACACCGGCTAGCCAGGTCACGGCCACATGCCGGCCGCTGACCTTCTCTCTTGCCTATGCTACTATTATGAAGTCGTTGTCTTGGTTACACCAGGGCTGCCTCCCTTTATATAGTGGAGGCCTGGATAGAGTCCGACTCTAACACTAACCAACCCTGTCTATTACAACACAGAGTCCTTATAACCTACTAGTACACATATTCGACACAATACCTAACAATTTGTAAGACGTGAGACGACCCTCAACAATAGTATGTATCCTTGGAGCATGACCACCACCATCGTTGGAATATCCTTATCATGAGGTTGCTCTCAATAACAACGTCTCCATGGCATAGGCCACCCTCATCATTAGCATCACAGGATGAGTTTGTCCTCAATGCCGATCTCTCCACGATGATCAACCACCCTCGACATTGGCATGTCCTAGGTGTGAGGCTACCCTTAATGCCGATGTATGGAGGACATCCACACTCAAAACTGACCTCTTCCATGCGCAACCACCCTCGTTGTTGGTCTCTCCTTGGCATCATAGTCTCCTCAAATCCGAAGCATTCTAGGGCAGCTTGTCATGATATGATCCACGACATTGAGGCAACCTAACGTAATCTTCAATGTTGGTGTATGTCAAGTATAGGTCAAGTCTCTCTCTATCTCGATTTGTATGGTGGACTCAACACAAACTAAGATACATGCATGCAACCAAAAATGGGTTCCCATGGCTTAGACAATATAGATAACCAAATATTAGGGGCTACATGAGCTCATCATGTCTCAAATAAGCTAGATTAGGACAATCCATCTAAACGGCTCCACCCAAATGCTCAGAGAAGATGGAAGAGTTGGAAGGTTTGGAGCTATAATGAGCAAGTGGTTTTTTTAAATAGGTGCTTAGGCTATTTTACATCGGTCATTTTATTTGATCTAATGGTCCAGTGATCTATTATTTTTTTTCTAAAGTAACAACAAATACATCTAGACCTTACATATTTAATCTAGTAATTGTTGATTTATTATCCCTAATGGGATGAGTTGAAGTGCTTACAAATTATAATAATAGATGACGCCATCTTTTTCTTAGCTATCCTAACACATGTTGGAAAAAGGGAAAAGTCCTTTATGATCATTAAACTATAGCGGTTGATTATTTTCGTCCATAAACTATAATATTGGGTAAAATTAGCCACTCAACTATAAATACTGTTCACACCAATTGTCCTTTCATCGTGTCAAGACGGTTTTTATCTGACAAGGATGGTTTGACCATAACATTACAAGCTTTTTTACATAAAAGCATTTCACCAAAGTCCAACACATAAATTTTATATTTGAGTTCTTAATAATTTTATAAGGTAGAATCTATTTTTTAAAGGAAAAATGTTCATTTTAGATACCTCAACTATCACTAAAGTCCGAAAAACCGCTAAACTATGATTTGGTCTGTTTTACATACCTGAACTTTCAATATCGGCTCAAAACCCATCACGACCTAGTTTTGTTAGGTGTTTTGTTGACGTGGCACCACGTGTCAGCCAAGTTAACAAAACCACTATTATATGGCGCCACACTAGCAAAACCACCGAACAAAATAGAGTTGTGATGGTTTTTGAGCCGGTATTGAAAGTTCAGTTATATAAAACAAACCAAATCATAGTTTAGAGGGTTTTTTTGGACTTTCGCGATAATTGAGGTACCTAAAATGGACTTATTCCTTTTTAAAAAAACTGTACTATTAACAAAAATAGGAGAAGTTTTTTAGAGAGAATTCCCTATATGACACCGGAAAAATTTTAAACTCCCCGTCTGCGATTGAAAATTCTCTCTTCGCTTACATGCCACCATGCCATCGGTTTATGTTTTTTCTTCCCTCGGTGGCAGACACGAGTAAAATTTGGGGGAAAATATTTGATATTAGATAATCATAATGAACAAAATGCATAATTTGTGAAATACTTTTGTATAGTATACGTGTAACACATTGGTGGTCGAAACTACCGTTGATTTAACCAAAGGACTGTTAGTGAAAAAATCATTATTATATTAATTGTCACTTTTATCAGTTTATGTATTAAAACATGTGACAGGGATTGAAATTAAATCACTTTCCCTAAACAAACAAACTGCATGCGACAGGGACATTTCCAATTTATTTAAAAAAATTATGGACAACAGAACTTTTACACTTGTCATATAATGAGGGCCATTGAAAAGTGGCGAGCAAATTTGTACAAAAAAAGTGAGAAACAAATGAAAGAATGAAAGAATCACACTTAGAACTTTCAAAAACGGTTGTTGTAGGCTTCTTGCCCTTCCTCTCAAAAATACAAAAACGCCATGGCCGACGGGGAGAATTCAGAGCTTGAAGCCGAAGCGCACGAGGAAGAAGCAGAGCCTCGCCACGACGACGACGGACTCGACCAGCCACAGCAGGTGGTACACCACCTTCTCGTACAGCACAGCCAGCCAGCCCACGCGCGGCCGCCACCGGAGCGCCGACGAGATGCCGCGCGCCTGGAGCTTCGAGCTTGCCGCCGCCGGAGCCGGCGCCGGCGCCCCTCTGCTCCCGCCCCCGGCCTCCTTTCTTCTTGGCATCACCCGCTTCCGTATCCACTCCCGCGCCTTGCTCCCGCCGCCCGCCATCCGATCCAATCCGAACGATCTCACCGGAGCCACCCGGTTTCTTTGCTTCAGCTCGGTCGTATACTGTGTGCGACCACGACCACCACCGTTTTCTCCTCTTCTCGCCGGAGCCTTTTATGCCACGACGCCACGCGGTTGGCGAGTTGACGACGATGCCGCCACAATTCGAACGTGTAATTTCATAGTATGCCATGAGAGGGAAAGAACTCCGTGAGAGGCGAAGGGTCAAAGTCGATGGGGAAGCTCCGCCCGGTCAGCATGGCCTGATGATCAGCAGTGTGATCAGCCCTTGGAGTTTCCCCGGAAGGTTCCTATCTGGAGCATTGCGTGGGGAAGGAGATCAGGAAACTTTGGGTTGACCCGTATGTGATTTCTTCTCTCCTCAATTGCTCGCTTAAGCTCTCGCGGGGATATCATATTGCCGTGGTGCAGTGGTGCTGGAGTCAAATTTAGCAGCCTCTCGTTGATCGGTTCGTCGCCACTAGCCCCTCTGATGTACTACAGCTGCTACATGCAAATCGTTGACTCTCGTCTCGTGGCATGAGGGCTGACGCCAACAGGCAACAATGCAGTGCATTTGTTTGGGGTGCGAGGTACAGCTGCTCTCGCTAGGATTTTTCGTTTTTGTTTCTAGAAAGTCAGAGCTCGTGGTGATGCTACCGGAAAAACTCCTGTCTAGCTTGACAGTCAAGCAACCGGCGAACAAGCTAGTGATATACTCTCTCCGTTTTTTTTGTTTGTCGCCTTCAACTTTTTGGCACTTTGTGATATAAGACGAATGGTCAAAGACGTGTGGAAAAGTCAAAGGCATCAAATAAAAAAAAAAGGGTAGTAATATAAACTATTGTTTTCTTTGAAAAAGAATGTTAGAAAACGGATAACGAATTAGACTAAAACCACATGAAAACTATACTTCAACAGTGGACCCACCTTAAAAAACGACATAAAATTTTATGAAACCAAATAAAAAACTTTATGAAAGTACATAAAGTTTTATGAAACAACGTGAAAACTTATGAACCTTTATAAAACCATCTAATGAACTATACAAAACCACTCGATGAAACTATATGAAACTTATAATGAAACTATTTGAAATGGTTAGTTTATATAAAAAAAAATTCAACGGATCATCGTTGGCTTCCATCACCCTTTTGTTTTTTTAAGGGACATTGACCGAACATCCCTCGCCTCTTTACCTAACCATTAGCCCTCCTCTCCTTCTCCTTCTCCTTCCTTTCTGGCCAAAGATGCAACATGCACCTCCATACCCCCGCTGCCCCTACCGCTCGTGCTCAACAACACTCACCTCCTCACTGCTTTGCCTTCCGTCACTGCCAGGTCGCTTCGCCAAACTAACAAGGGTGTAGTGCGCTGATCCCCTAGCCAATTAAGCCCGTCATCCACCGATCCTTCGTTCCCATGCCATTGACGGTGTTGTTGCCCCACCTCTTTCCACCTCAACCACCTCCCTGGCCTCCCTCTAAGCATAGGGGGCTTGGTGTACACTAGTCTTAAACATGAACCCTGGCCATAACATCAAAGCTCCTATGAGAGTGGAGGCAGCGATGCTTGATGCGAGGTGGAGCAAAAGGGAGAAAACAAGGGGAGAGGTGCGACACAGGTGTCGCTATATGGGAGAGCGAGCAAGAGGGGAAGTTGTAGGGCTGAGGGAAGTGCCCGAATCCCGATGCAAAATAACTATTGTGTTGAGATTGTTAAGAATTTAGGAGCCTGATAGATAGAAAAAACTATTTTTCTTGTCAAAAAGGAAAACAATTTCTTTTAACAAAACATAACTCACATAACTTTGATTGTATATGATGAGGTTTTTTATGTAGGTTTTGATCCCCTATTGTTCAAGTAAAAATATTTTGTTGATAAACATTTTTAGTGATTATTGTTGATAAACTAAGATATATGTTTTTTTTTATAATTTTAGCATTTTTCCTCCAAAAGAAAGAGGTATAAGAATGCATCATCGATTTATATACTAGCATGATTATGGGCATCGATTGCACTATATTTTTGTATTTTTGAATTTTTATTTTTTACTAGCAAAAATGCTCATGCGTTGCAACGGGAGAAATAAAAAACCTTACACGCCCCCTCTTTGCCCCTTAATAAAAATACAACTAAATATATGTTAGTAATATGGTGGATTACTCTATGAATGCATTAACATTAATTAGAAGATGCAAGAAATAAACTAATAATAATAACATAATTTAGAATAATGTTTTGGATTCTATTTCATTACTCTACAAATTTAATTGATTACAATCAATGAAATTAATATTTAAATACATTTTCCTTTCGATAGAAAATAAATTTCATTTTAAAAATTATGATTTAAATACATTTTCCTTTCGACAGAAAATAAATTTAATTTCAAAAATTATGAAATTATCAATAGATAACTGCTTGATTAAAAAAAATTCAACATCTTAAGTACTATTGTATGCCAAAATTAGTATAAATGTACCGAAAACCGAAGAAGAGAGCATACAGATAGCAGATTGTAAACAGGAAGCAGGGCCGGCTCGGCAGCGTCAGGGGAGAGGACCGGGGCGGCGACGGTGTTGAGGGTGACGGGGGAGGCGCCGGGCGTGGCCAGGGCGGCGCTGGACGCGGAGGTGGCCGGGGAGGCGCCGGGCGTGGCCGAGGCGGTGGGGAAGGCCGGGACGACGTCGGCAGTAGGGCTGGGGCGGCGTCGACGTTGAGGATGGCCGGAGGCAGGGGCGGCGCCAGATGTGGAGGAAGTCGGGGCCGGGGCGGCGCTCCCGGCGTCGGACGCGGAGAGGCCAAGGGGCGGCGCCGATCTGGAGGTGACCGGAGCGACGAGGACGAGGGCGGCGCCGGCTGCTGCGGATGCGTGGTGGAGAAGGAGGGCAGCGCCGGCGTGGAGCAGAGGAGGAAGGGCGGCGCGTGGAGGAGACGGGGGCGGCGCGTGGAGGAGGAGAAGGGCCGCCCCTAGTAGCTGTGCCCTGGAGAGAGAGAGAGAGAGAGAGAGAGAACCGAGGGAGGAAAGAGATGGGGAAGGGCGGCGCCCTTCCCCCTTTACCTTTTCCTCTTTTTTGTTTCCTTTCTTTTTCCAGCCACCGTCTTGATGTTCGTGTTGATTCATCCTTGATTAGGGTTGATCCCCCTTTTATAGCTAACAATTAGGGTTTTGTGATTATGGGCCAAAATTGGGCCGGCTTGATTCGGTGATGAGGACTTCAAGTGACGGAGAGGGAGGAGCCGTCCGATCACGATCTGAAGGTGCTTAAGGGGTTGACGGACGAAGAAGAAATACCGAGTGGAAACTCTATTCTCTTTATTATTAGGTAAAGATTTATCAAGTTGAGCCCGGGAGGCATATGGGTTTACAAACAAAGGGGCAAATATGTCTTTCCACGCCTTCATCATGGTTTGACTAACGAAATTTGGTCAAAGATAGCATACAAGGTGAGGAGGTTGTGTGTTGATTTCTAGGATTTTAGGATCAGTGTGTTGATTTCGTTAGACCATGTTATAATTAGGAAAATGCTTGAACTTGGACATCCGATAGAGGTCGGACGCCGGCCCGCGCACGCACCCCCCTCGTTCCTGAGTCTGAGCAATGTACTTACTAATAACTAGTTTTTAATTATGTTTTTTGTTTCTCTTTTTTGTATCTTTTTTTATTTGATGTCCAAATTGCGTACAACAAATTTTATAATTCATCTAAATTTCTAATGAACTCATTTTAATTTTATAATTCATCTAAATTCCCAATGAACTCATTTTAAATGCTTTTCCTTTTTTCTATTTTTTTGAATTTTTTATTTTTATTGGTACAATTGTTTCAGTAGGAAAGATTGATTTCGAGAGGCTAGACTCATTGTTCCTGCAGGCAAGATAGATTGTTCCGGGAGGCTAATTATTCCAGCAGACCAAATACATTGTTCCAATAGGCAAACTTTATTATTCTAGTAGGCAAACTTTATTATTCCAGTAGACAAAACCTTATTTGTTCCAGTAGACAAAACCTTATTTGTTTCAGAAGGCAAAAGTTATTATTTGAAAAGGCAAAAGTTACTGTTGCAGAAGACAAGTTATTGTTCCAGTTGGAAAAGTTCAACTGTTCCAATAGAACAAACATTATTGTTCTAGTAGGCAAACTTTATTGTTCCAGTAGGCAAAACCTTATTTGTTCCAGAAGGCAAAAGCTATTGTTCCAGAAGACAAAAGTTATTGTTCAAGTAGGCAAAGTTCAACTGTTCTAGTAGGGGCAAACCTCATTGTTCCAGTATGCAACTTTTATTGTTCCAGTAGGCAAACCTTATTATTCCAGTAACAGAAATTATTGTTCCAGTAGACAAACCTTGTTGTTTCAGTAGGCATTTCTTTTATTGTTGCAGTAGATCAAATACATTGTTCTAACAGGTATACAAGTTGTTCCATCAAACCAAATTCATTGTTTCAATTGGGTTTAGCCTATTGTTCCAGCAGAACCAAATACCAAGTTGTTCTATCAGATCAAATTAATTGTTCCAATAGATCAAATTAATTGTTCCATTAGTATAGACAAATTGTTACAGTAAAATTTATATAGCAACATGGGTCTTGTGTTGTTCGTAAAAATGCGAGAAACACGGTGGTGAAAACGGTTTGTCGATTGGAGCTTCCAGTCAAAAGTAATGTCCGTTTAAAGAAAACGAAAAACGAATCTTCACTGTCACGTCACTGCATGCAAAGAGAGAAGAGAGACACTGGTTTTTGTAATGGGGACGGTGTTCCCCTAGTTTCCTCCTTATAATTATATAATAGACTTTTCTTTTTTGTTGTAATGGATATAAACTTTTTCTTTTAATCTAACATGGAGTCTTATTTCTATTATTTTTTATTTTGAATTTATATATTATATTTTATTGTAGCTGATACAAACTTGATTTTTAGTATACTCCCTTCATACAGAAATACAAGTCGCTCAGAGAGAATTGAAAAAGGATTGGGAAAGGTAGTCACTTGATGTTTGTTGGCCGGATTTACCCTTCCTTCAATGATATTTACATTTTCCATTAGCTTTTAAAACCTACAGCCCATTACTCCATCGTGCCTTCCCAAAACCAGCTAGCCGATAGCAATGAGCATTCGCACCAAAAGAAGGAAAAAAGCAGCTAGCTTCGAACCATAAACCTCAAGGAAGACCCTACCACCAAGCCAAACATCTATACTGCTTGCATTTAAGGTCCGCAATTTATAAGAACAGACATGAAAAGAGGCCCCTTCTTAAACATGCCTTGGTATCTCCACTACATTCTAAAACATATATTATTTCAGTATGGAAGGAGTAGTATGGATTTTCATTTCTATTTTATCTAAATTTCTATTTTTTTGATTTACTCCGTTATAATCCGTTCACATAGCAATCAACAGTGTAAATCTTTCTTTTTCTTACCAACAAATATGGGAATTTCTAGAATTTTCTATTTTTAAATTTAATGCGGTCCCACAACAATCAACTGCGCATATCTTTTTTCTTTCTCATCAATGTGAGAATTGCTAGGATTTAAGAATCAACTATTGGACCCTGTTTTAATTATATTACAAGCAGAGTCTCTCACACATTTGTGCGGCTAGATTTACGTTAATATTTAATCTGATATGGATTTTTTTATTATGAATTTATGTTTTTTATTATAGCTGATTTGAGGTATTTCTTTTAATACAACATGAAATCTTATTCTATTATTTGTATTCCAATTTTTTTATTATTTTATTTTATAATTCTTGTAGGCATGAACTCATTCTTTTAATCTAAACCGTTATAATCATAAAATTAATAAATTTATCCGAACCTTGTTGGCATCTTTTACTCTTGCTTATCGGTGTTACACCAATTGTTTTATAATTCAGACCATAGGTTATGTACATCTCATAATGTAGAGGCCTGAATCGTTTCCATTATCTAAAAGAAATTAATTATGTGGATCCTTTTCTATTTTCTCCTATTAACGTAAGTATTTCTAGCATTTTTAAGAATTTCTATTATTTTCGGATTAACGTGATAGCTCCAAGTTATCCTCCTTTATAAATGTAGTAGACATATTTCTCTGACTTTTGCATGAATTTCTTCTATTATATTAACATAGCACCGTTGGCTCATATTTAGTTATATAATAGATAGATAGGTTTTTTAAGAACATTTTTTTTGGAAAAATTGTATGAAACCCATGATATTGCGTTATAGATGCTGCAAAACCTGGACCTTTACGAAATTTACTTTTTAAAAACAAATTATTGGCAAACCTAACTAACCAATGGAGCGGAGTCGAGATCAAAACATGGTTCCTTCAGTAACTGTGTGAAATTAGACCGATACAAGCTGAAGATTGATTTTTTTATAATAAATATGCATTGTAAAATGAAGAAATAAATGTATATCATAAGAAAGTAAACATATACACATATATTTTTAAATTAAATAAATACGTATGCCACGGTAACGAGGTGAACCCAAACCAGTCTGGCTAGGTGGGCCGAGATCTTGGCCCAGGTTTGGTGGACTGAACTGGATCAGCCTGGCTCAGTCATTCATCAACAATACAGACCAGCTTTGTAGCCCGTTTGGCCAGATCTAAGCACAAACCGGTCTAATTAGCATGTCCACCAAAATAAACCATGTAGTGTCTAAAAATATTAAACCATGTAGGATCTGACTGATTCGACCAATAAGTCGCATACTCAGGTGGATAAACCAATGATTAATTTAACTTTTTCTAGTCCATTTTTTTCAAACTACTTAAACCAGTTTCAGAAAGCAAATTTAAATTTAAAAACCTCTTGAAGTCCAGCATAATATTTATCTCACTTCAACTGAACCAGCTTATACATTTGGCTCGGCCACTCTAGCTTAGCCACTCTCAAACATGTATCAGTCGCTCTCCCTCACGTTGGAGCTCTCCCTCACGTTGGAATGCACATAATTGCAGAAACAGATAAATAAGCAAAAACTGGAAAAGGCAACAATGCAAGAAACAAAAGAATGATCCATTGTCACACACCCGAAGAACGTCAAGGACCAACATATACTATACAGCACAAAAACTTTGCACAGCAAAAGACTAGAAAATTCTTTCTCCAAGAATGCTTCTGCTCGACATAAACGCTAGGCCTACATTTTAGCTAGCAATATTTGGGCATGCTTTCATTACCTACCAATATCTCCTACCAGGGCAGTAATCACCTTGTTGATTAACATCATTCCTCATACTGATCAATGAACATGAGAGCTCATGTTTATAAACCTCAGGACTGAGATCTGTCTGATGTTGAGCTGGCAGTCCTTTCTACCTTGTTTGAGAATTCGGTTGAATTTGAACCCTCCGCGATAGACTCGATATCCATGCTTCCTGTTCGACTCCTCCGGTTCCTCCGATCCTTTTACAAATGGAGAGTATTAAGAAAACAAACACTTGCAGTATGCATTAAGGTAAGTTTTCAATCATTACCTCCCGGTATGGAACTTCTTCAGACTCGAGCATCCTAACAACCTGGCCCATCTTAGGTCTCTTTTCAGAGTCAGGATCAACACACCTTAGTGCGACTAACAGAGCTCGCTTAAGAGCCCTGACAGTTGGTCTAATTTCTAATCTTGGATCAACCACTTCCTCTGCTTTCCGATTGGCTACCATCATTTTGAGCCACTCAACAAGATTTACCTATTGAAAGTGTTTGGTCATCATCTGAATAGAAATATATTCTTACAAAACATACTGGAGTAAGTGAATTAGAAAAGCATAATAGTAAAAAAAAGAGCTGATTCAGATTAGGGCTGGATTGAAGCCAATACTGAATGAGCTTAGGTTGCCAAAACTTGAGCTTGGCGACTGGCTCATCTTGAATCAACAACAAGCTTAGTGCTAGGCTCTTGATCAAGCTCGATGAAAGTTTGGTTCGGCTCGAGCTTGGCTCAGTTGAGTTCAAATAGAGGGGGTTAATATTGTTATAAGGGAGAAGATAAGGCTATATAAGCTCGGCTAGGCTAGATTTTGAGCTCGAGCTCAAACTGGTTGTACTAGTTGGTTTAGAGGGAGGGATAGATGTTGTGATGATGTTTGTCCAAGCTCAGTTGTTCTCTCGCCAAGGGCTCTGCTTGAGCTCGAGGTCTACTCGAATTAGACTAGACCTTGGGGCTGGGCTCGAGATTGGTTTGTTAGCATTCGAGCTCGATTTGATCTGAAGTAGCTTGCTGAGCTCAACCTTTTGGTATAACCCTAATTCACATATTCCAAAAAACTCAATATTAGAGTATCATATATTTTAATTGCCATACTATCAAAATTTAAAATATCGGATGCTTAGCACCAAAGGTTTAAAATACATGGTTACTATAACAAAAAAACTAAATGACATGAATACAGAAAGAAAATTAACTGTAAATCCTTCCTTTCAATGAGTTTGCTAGCTCTCCAACCATGGAAAAAAAAGGCCAAAGTCCAACCAAATTTACCTCATTGGCAGAGCGGCTATAATCAACAGGATCCCTTCCTGTCACAGTTTCCAACAGGAGAACACCAAAACTATAAACGTCGCTCTTTTCATTTAACATCCCAGTATTAGCATATTCAGGTGCGACATATCTAAAACAATAAGACGAATGGAAAATATTAATAAATGGTGCAAAAGAGCAGAAACTAGGATAGATAAGAGTGAAGAAAATACCCAAATGTCCCCATCACTCTAGTAGTAATGTGACTTTTATCTGAGCCTAAAAGCTTGGCCAACCCAAAGTCAGAGACCTTGCCATTGAATTCATCATCAATCAAGATGTTGCTTGATTTTATATCTCGATGGACAACTTTGGGTTCTATAGCTTCATGAAGGTAAGCGAGTCTGCAAGCAATCATGATTAACTCCCCAAAAAATCATGAAATAAATTTTGACAACATGAAGCATATGAATTAATGTATCTTATAGACCGACAAGCTGTTGAAACTTACGCTTTTGCAGTGCCTATAACAACCTTCATTCGATTTTCCCAGCTAAAAACACCATGCTGAGTCATAGATCCATGAAGCCACTGCTCTAAGTTACCATTGTTAACAAACTCATACACCAACATCCTATTAAGAGAAATCATTCACAATTAAATCATTGTTGTGGTGCATGCTAAATATGCAACCGCAAATTTCTACACAACTAATGCAAACTTTGGCCAAAAAGATCAATGATTAACATAACATAGGACAATCAACTTTCACTAAAGTGGGTTAAGTATACATATGTATGGTGTCGATATGGTCACTACTATAGCATACTACGCTGACAGAACGAACTCATGGTGCTCCATTGCCATACATATTTCATTAGTCTGTGCTGAAAGCATAACATATGTTAAATAATCTAGTGTTTTCTTTCACATTTGACAATAGCATAATGCAGAAGATTTCTTATTCCATTATCTAAAAAACACAGAAGATTTCTCTAGCTCAAACAAATGCACATAGTACCCACTCCATCACATCAATACATTTCCAAAGTGTAAATTGCATCGCATTTGCTGCATGATGCCAAAAACAGCAAGCAAGCAGGCTAGCCATATGTTTTACAGAGACACATGATTACACAATGTATAATGGTGAAGGGGCATTATTTAGTTGTTCTACTATACAAAAAAAAATTAAAAAAATATCTAGTAGAACTGAAGGAACAAAAAGTTGACTTGCGTTTCGTTCCATCGATTTATTCAGGTTCATTCTATAGTCATTATACAAAACATTTTTTGTGGGGGCAGTTACAAAACTTAACAGTACATTCATATTAACTCAGTATGTGGTACATGTATAGACCAGAATCATTTACTCAACAAAGAAAATGTATGTATCTTTTATACCAAAATGCATAGGTCGCTGAAAGAAATAGCAGAGCAAGTGATTCGAATCTGATGCTTCACAATTCACATACCTATTCACTCCTTCAACACAGTACCCCAATAGACGAGCGAGATTCTTATGTCGGACATGGCCAATAGCCTCAACCTCCACCCTGAATTCCTTCTCTGCCTGCCCCCTGAAAAACCAGTAATGGTCGATGGCATGACGTAATTAAGCACAATAGCTATATTGGAACAAGCAAACAAGATCATAGCAGTAGCTAACAGCCGAAAGTGATCTTACATATTGTTGAAGATCTTCTTGATGGCAACTTCAGTTCCATTCACTAGCCGCCCACGATACACCACTCCATACCCGCCCTCTCCAAGCACATTCTCCTTAGAGAAACGGTTGGTAGCAAGCTCAAGATCACGGAGAGTAAACCAGTGACCCCAACCAAGATGAGAGAACTCAGGAAGGCCAACCAGGGGCGACGCTGACACGAATGGTGCGGGCGAATAAGGTTTCCTAGCAGTCCCTGAGCTGCCATCTTCACCGGAATGCACGCTACCAGCACGGTCAACATTGCAAACCGAGCTGCCCTGGCTCATGTTATCAGGATCTGAGGGCTTGCTCAATGCCATATGCCCCAGCGTCTTCCCTTGCTCCCGATTTGCATGCTTTTCTTGCGGCGGGAAGCTAGGCTGTTCGCGCTCATGCATTGTCTGAGCAAGGCTGCGCCCGCCAACCCTGTCCACTGGGATCTCCTTGGAGAAGATGGGGATCTGTGTCTGCCTCAAATTGTCCATTGTTCTCTTTGTCTTGCGACGGGATGCTACCCAGATACATATCATCAGCAGAATGGCCACTAAAAGAGCGACCACACCAATTGCAATCCAAATCCACAATGTCAAGCCAAGAACCGTCCTCCTCATCTCTGAACTCAAATCGGAGGAGACCATAGTGGCGGAGTGCTCAATTATAGACTATATCGGGAGATTCAGTTGTAATGAATCAGAGGAGATCCCTAGTTGGCACCAGCAACAAGTGTGGATGAACTCTTCTTCCTGCAGAACGACAATGAAGCACTTAAACACCGTTCGGTTGTCCTTGCGACGGAACAATCAACAAATCTTGGCTATAAACAAATGTCCGTGGAACTAGCCGTACAAACGAAACCCATCTACTCCCACAGTTTCTGTTCCATAGAAGGATTGCTTTCAAGAGAAACGTACATGATTTTGCGTATGCGAGTAAGAGAGAGAAATGCATCAATGCAAGCAGGAAATACAGCTGATACTCAAAAAGAAAAAAGGATATAAAGATGCCCAAAATTCTCTTTCGATCACAGTCTCATCACATGAGGAGAAAGCAAAAGCTTACCTCTTTCTGCAGCAGGACCTCCGTCCACTCATCCCGCAAGCAAAGAACCTGAAACAACGGAAAGGAAAAAGATGAAAGAAGAGCAAGAACAGAAAAACGCATACTTTATCTAGATGGAAACTTGAGAACGGAAAATGCAGCCAAGACCAACCTTGTGAAGACAAGAACCGAACCAGTAGCAGCAATGGCAGACGGGGAAACCGGAGAAAGAGAGAGAGACAGGGAGGAGAGATGGAGTAAAAGGGTGGAAGGCAGTGGATGCTGCAGGTCTGGCATTAAAGACTGGATCAAGGAGACAAGCAAAAGGTGGGATGGGTGGGGGTGGCAATAAAAGAAAAGGGGAATGGAGCGGTATATTTTTGCTGAAACGGTGAAAACGGGGAGGAGGGAAGGCCGGAGAAGAAGCGGGAGAGGGGTGGGGGAGAGGGAAGGAAAACAACGTGCTGGTCTGCAGCATAACGTCAACTGACAGAATATATTAGCTGCGAGCATGAGCTTCAAACAAACAAGGCTGGCTCAGACAGCCTTGGCCTTGGCCACCATCTCCAGCGTTGCTTAGTTGTGTCGATATATGATCCGCATTGCCGCATTGGTTTGGTCCGTATATAGCCAGTGCTCTAGGCTCTATGCAAAGATGATAAAAGAAATTACAGTATAAATCTTTATGAGTTATGCCAGTCTTATGAAACGTAATTGTGCATCTAAAAAATAATGTTATGATATGTTCAAAGTGGTATATGCCAGAAAATAAATTTAACTTGTTTAGTCTAGATTTTTTAGTCAAGAAGGGGTGGTTTGGTTGCTGTTCGATCCTAACGTAACTCGTACAAGCTCAGTCAAGCTGATAAGAGCTAGGCTAAATCCATCTGTAGCGGCTAAATCCATCTGTAGCATGTGTTTGGTTGTCCTCCGTCTCCAGAGCTTGGTTGCCACCATTCAACGTTGCACCAGGGCCAAAACATTTCATCGACGACCTATCGTGTGTCTATGTAGTCGCCCTAATCGTCGCTGGCCATGCCTTACTGAGCTTCCCTATCATCGTCTAATCCTCCCCAACATCAACAAAGCCATGATCACACCTTGGAACATCGGCGTCCCTAAGTTCACTCCTTGGAACGCCACAAATGCTGCGCTAAAATGTCGCATGCGAACAATTACATCATGTGCACACTGCCCACGACCTACCAAGGCAGCTGCTTTGAAACGTCACGATGTGAACGTGCCCTAAGCTTCCACGTTGTGGACGTCATGTTTGAGGAAGATACCGTCATGGTTAGGGCAAGGTGTCGCCCTATCTTTTTTCCTCGCAAGCATGCCAGCATGCACGACCTAGCTCAACCGATTCCCATGTATCTACGGATTTTGAGTGGAACAGTGAGATTGCATCTCATGACCTGTCTAAAACAATGAGCATAGGCAACCAAACACATTTTTGTTGCCTCATATGAGTTGGACTAGAGCAAATGCACCTAAAATAACATAAACAAAATTGAGTAATTTTGAGAAAGTTGAACTTAACACTAAACTCAATTCAATCAACTTATTTATCAATCGACCACTTGAAAAATGCCCTATCCGAACTTTTCAAAAATATCCAACTTTTCTAAAACTGCAAAAGCGTGCACATCAAATTCCAACCAGATGTCATCCATTTCTAACTTCCCCTCCTCACCTTGTTCTCGTCTCCCAGCCGCAGAGTTGCATGTTCTTTTGCGGATAATTTTTTCAATTCGTCAGCTCTGCTAATTCTTGGTGTATGTACGCCGGGTCACAGCTGTCGCTACCCATCAAATTCTCCCGGCCTCCTCCGGATCCTCTGAGGCCGCCCCCTCTGCTCACAACTTTGTGGTGCCCCCAAGTTTTGAGTACTGCTAGTCTGCTACTAGTGTCACTAACGGCAGAATGGGCAGGGCTCTTCTCTACATCCTAGGCCAAACCACCCGCTCGAGTCGGCGTACCGTCGTACATGGTTCGCGCCTCGCCGTAGTACGAGGTTACCAGCACAGAAAAAAAAAAGTGCAACTGCAAACCCCCACGCAGGAGTACGCAGGACGGCGTGGAAGCGTGTTGTTGCACTTTCATCGCCATGGGATGAGACTATGAGAGGACGGGTGCGTCCGTGTCTGTGTCTGGAGGGGCGACGCAGAGGATCGCCACCCCCGGAAAGCAGAGCCCCGCGGGCGTACCGGACGGGCGGGACCGCGCTGCCCCGGCGGGCAATTATGCGGCGAGAACGGGAAATGCTCCAACCCGAACCGGGAGCCGCCGCGGCAGCCGGCAGGCAGGCAGGCGGCATCGTACGACTACGAGCGCTCGGCACGCCGTCCCGTCCTACGCGCCGCGCCGCGCGATCCGTTTGAGCCACGGGCCACGGAGGCGGGGCAATCATTCGGTGCGGTGCCCCCCAGCGCGGAGAAGTCTTGGTTTTTAGGACGACGACGACGACGACGACGCCGCCCGCCGCTCTGGGACGGGTTGGTGGAACGGTAGTCGTGGTGGTGGACTGGTGGTTGTGTCTATTCTCAAATTGTTCTTATCATAGAGTTATTGTTTCCCTGGTCTCTAAAATCAGCTTAATAATACTCCTAATAAATAACTAGATAGCATTTCATACATACAGAGAAGCTTCAAAAAATAAATTTTTACATAACTATTTTTAGCCATTACAAAAGAATCATCGAAATTTATGAATATCAAATGAATCTATCTATCTATTGTATATATAAAGTAGGGGAAAAAAGCCACCACGTGAGTCCACATCATCCAAATTATTTGAACCGTTCGATCAATGGTGGGATCAGATTATAACGGTCTAGATTAAAATGAATGATTCGTATATATAAAGGAGGGGAAAAAGAAGCCACCACGTGAGTCCACATCATCCAGATTATTTGAACCGTTCGATCAATGGTAGGACCAGACTATAACGGTCTAGATTAATAAGAAGGATTCGTATCTAATATGATAAATAATAGGAAGAAGTTCCTATCTAATACGACATATGTTAGAAAAGAGTCCGTAAATATAAAAAATAAAGGATCCGTATCCAATACGATAAATAATAGAAAAGAGTTCGTATCCAATATGACAGATAATAGAAAAGAGTTCGTAAATATAAAAAAATCAGAATAAAAAATAATAGAAAAGTAGGGTTCATACTCAATACGATATGTAATAGGAAAGAGATAATAAATCTAGCCACGCAATTGCGCGGGTCATCATGCTAGTTTAAGGATAATTAAAAGAATCTCCTATGGTTTTGCTTCTTCGCAAATGACTGAAGCGAACCCTAAATCTCATCGTGGATGTCGAAACTTGGATCATCTCCCTTGTGATATACACAAGGGTCCACATCATGACTAGGGGTGTGTCGGTGTCTGGGAAACGCGCCTCGGAAGGGCAGCGGGTCCATGGACCGGCAAACGAATTTGTAGTTGGAGTGAGGCCCAACAACAACCCTTCTCAGCAGCCCGGGGCGGCGGCCGAGCTCGCGGGGGCTCAGGCCGCGCGGTCTTTCCGGACAGCGCCTGGTGCGACTTGGCGATCCGGGTACAGATCCGTCGTACGGTGAGAGAAAGAGGGGAGACGAGAGAGAAAGCAATACAAACCGTGAGGACATAAGCGGTTTACCCTTGCTCGAGCCCCCACTACCGGGTAATAGCTCTACTCCAGCTCTTGTTAATTATATGGTGGAAAACAATACAGAGGTGCCGAGACCGGGCTTGAAGGCGCCGATCCCGATCTTATAGGAGAGTATTGGACACTGTGGTGACTAAGGACTATGGCTATCGCTAAGGAAGCTTCGGTAAAGCTGGATGTGATATTGCACGAGAGGGGGTACCCTTCACGTTGAGCAGGTCCTCCTTTTATAGGCGCGGCGGGTCGCCCGAAGCTGATGCGGCGAGCCCCGCCAGCTTAATAATACTCCTAATAAATAACTAGATACCATTTCATACATAGAGAGAAGCTTCAAAAAATGAACTTTTACATAACTATTTTTAGCCTGCAGGCCATAAATCTCGTTACAAAAGAATCATCGAAAAATGAATACCAAATGAATTTAAGAATAATTAAAAGAATCTCCAATGGTTTTGCTTCTCCGCAAATGACTGGAGCAAACCCTAAATCTCATCATGGATGTCGAAGATCATCTCCCTTGTGATATTGCTTCTCCGCAAATGACTGGAGCGAACCCTAAATCTCATCGTGGATGTCGAAGCTTGGATCATCTCCCTTGTGATATTCACAAGGGTCCACATCATGACCTCCATCTAAAAGAGTACAAGTATGTGAGGTCAATGTCATCCAAACACTTAGTATGAATGGAAATATATTATAGTTTCATGTATAATAGTGTAACTAGGCTAGTAATTAATAGTATGTCGGTGATAATTTATCATGCTTAACATTTTAACATAGGTCCAGATGAGACATTCATGTTTTCATTAATTTTCCTAGATTTTTGTTATTTTATTTACAAATTTTAAATGAGAAGAGTCATTTTAACCCACTATTTGTATAGCATAATACCCTAAAATATTCTTCACGATTTTACCATGGATCCTGTATTAGTGCTACTAATTATGCAATATTTTTATATGGTCCAACAGATAATTAGTATTTATCCTAATTTCTCTAGGTTTTTTGGATTCTCTAGCTATTTTAAATAATTTATTTATATTTACTGTTATTATTTTATTAACTAAAAGCTAAAAAACTTATATGCACAATAATGGACTAGCCCACAGGCCCACGTGTGCTATGCAGGAAGCGCCTTTCTAGAATGCACCTTCGCGCTCAAAAGGCGCGACACAGGTTCTGCCTTCACTTAACCTAACGAGTGGGCCACTGGCCCACCGGTTAATAGCTAACGGTCGATGTGGGGGGTTTTTCAAGTTGAGCAGCCCCCTAACAGGTGGGGTCCACCTGACAGTGACCAATCGACATATGCACATTGTCTGCATGGATCTTCGTGCGGATCCGACGGCCCCATGTGTTAGTCTAGCTCCAGCCGACAATGTGGCCAGTGATGGAAGACCAAGAACGGCGGCGCCCTAGGGCGATTCATCCCTCATGTCCAAGTGCGATGGTCTCAGCACCTCACCACGTATTTGCTGGTACGACACTGCGAGGCGGAGCAAAGCTCAAACGATCTACAACATCCATGCTACGTCGTTGTTCCTAGGTATCTGGCGTGTGCATGGGAATGCAGGGAGATATTGGTCACTTACCGAATACTAGGGAGCATGGGACGACATGGAGTGGTGTGGAGACAGTGAGGTAGTGCAAGGTATGGCGGCGCAATCACAGGGCCAACAAACTCCAGCGTTGCCCTGTGAGAAAGGATGCATGCACCATGTTAGAGGGGATGCGGATGGCGCGACATCACGGGACAAAGCTCACTAGAGAGAGCGATCGGCTAAAAAGGGGAAAATGCTGCCGGTGGTGAAGAATTGATCACTGGGCTCTACAAGGTATGGAATTGCAATTAGTTCGAGAGAGAGGAGGGATGAGTAAAGGAGCAGAGTTTGGCGCAGTCGAGGCATCCAATTTCTCACCAATTTGATGTTGCCATGACAACAGTTCGCCGACAGGTAGAGAAATTGAGGAAAAACGAAAACGGTGACTGATGAAGGCACCGACTTGGCTAGTGAGGCAAGCAAAGGATGGGAGGGGCCTTGGGACAATGCGGGATGGGCTAGGGGCAACAGGATGTGGCGTGCACGCCGACCGTAGGGTGATCATAGCATGGAGGCGAGGCTATGGTTAGCCTCTTGACTTCTGCAGCCCGTGGCTTGGCCAGTGTCAGCTTCGCAGATATGAGGGGACGACGTTGGCGGCGATCCAGCGAACAGCGGCGGCGGACCTTGCAACGTGGGGGCACCGAGGCCAAAGCAAGTAGAAAGAGAGCGCAATGGTCTAATTCAATTTAATTTGTCTATTTTAAATCTTTAGTGATTTTGATGCAAATTTGTGCATCCCAACAGCTCTCCTATCCCAATCGCTAAAATATTATTCATACATAAATAAATAATGTTTAAAAAGTTAGATAGAAAGACTACTGAGGATGTTACATGTTAGAGCATCCCCAGCAGGGGCTCTATCAGCCCCCTGCATTTTAAACGCGGGCTCGCGGGCAGCAAAAAATTTGAAAGCCAACAGACTGCGTGGGCGGGCGGCAAACTGCGCGCGCGCGAGTTGTTTCGAGCCGACAGCGGCCGCGTGATGCTGGCGCTGCTGGCCATGCTCTTATACAGGAAATGGACGCCGCATGGAGTACACCGAAAACGGATGGATCACACTCACAGGTGTGGTAGCGTCGAGCTGTTCTGTCCGTCTACGTAGCTAGCGGCACGTAAGTGGGTGGGTGTGCTAATACGCTCGGCTCTGCCAATGATTCGGCGCGCTAATCGATCGGTCCCGTCGCCGTCCCGTACCGGGCTGTTGGTGAGCTAGCTGTGACACCGACACGTAGGCTGGCGGGCAAGACATGCACGGGCGTTTGACGTGACTCCCGCGGGACCTCTGTCAATTACGCGGACGCCAATTGAAGATCGCCGGTTTTACAGGCCTTGACTCTTAGGACGTTAATTAGGTGGGACAGGGTTTATGCTGCTAAAATACTCCTCTACAGACGTTAGTTGTCTCTTGACTGTATGGAACAAATTTGCTCAGACGGAGAGCAGCTAATGTGATAAAAGAGCATAGCCTCACGTTTTGGATGTAATGATAAATTGATAATTATGATATCTATCGCTTCTACAGCTAACACACACTCCTAGGAGTATTTTAACTAGGATACTCCTAAGTTTGGATGGTGCAACTTGTGCTTTCCTCTCCATCAGATTTTTATCCCCTCTACCCAATTTTTCCGTGCGCACCACACAAACGTTGCATGCTTACGTAAGACATTTAGCCCACCATAAATTACGTTGTTTCTCTTTTCATTTTCAACCATATTTTTTTTGAAACATCGAATTCAAAAACCGTTTCCACTATTATATTCCTGACATTTTTATGAACAAATCTAGATCGATCTCACTATATAATATTTTGCTTTACTAGAATCAGAAGCATCACTTTACTATTTCGTGCGTGGCACTTTACTGCAACGTATGTATAGGTAAAAGTAGTAAAAGTACTATACAAACGGAGTACAGTACACGTACTGTACAACGACGTAGTGTACGCTAGCTAGTAGTAAAGTAATGCACACAGAGTAGTAAAGCTCTGTTCACGATTGTAGGTAAAGTAGTAAAAAATACTATGCAACCGAAGTATTGTACATAGCGGCGTACTGTACACTAGCTTGTAGTAATGTATTGCACAAAAGAGTAGCAAAGCTCTGTTCATGATTGTAGTTCAAGTAGTAAAAGTACTATACAGGCGAAGTACAGTAAAAATAGGGTTGTATTGTACACTAGCTAGTAGTAAAGTATTACATACATAGTAGTAAAGGTTTATTCATGACTATAGGTAAATTAGCAAAAAATACTATACATGTTGAGTATTGTGCACGTATTATACAACGGCGTACTGTACACTAGCTAGTAGTAAAGTATAGCTTTATTCATGACTGTAGGTAAATTAGTAAAAATACTACACATGCTGAGTACTGTGCACGTACTATACAGTGGCGTACTGTACACTAGCTAGTAGCAAAGTATTTCACGCAGAGTGGTAAAGCTCTGTTCATGATTATAGTAAAGCAAAAATTTAAAAAGTGAGACCAGTCTAGTTTTGTTTGAAAAAATATCATGATCACGATGGCGTAAAAAGATATGGGAAAAAACCAAAAAAAATGCTACACATGCATGACATGCAAAGGGATTAGGGGAGAGTAGTGTGCATGCAGAAAAGGACGCGCGTGGGATGGGGAGGGGATAGGTGTCATGTTTCAAATATAGGAGAGATGTTGATGGATCTTCAAAACGCCTTCTCACAGTGACTTTAGCTTTGGGATGCCAAGTGTGCAAAACAAATAAAACACAATTTTTTAACCTGATTAGCCCTTCGTGAGATGGAGGTAATAGCCCCCAGCCCAACCTTCTTTACTATGGTGCTAACTAGGCTAGATAAAAAATATTTCAAAATAAAATTGTGCTGCTTCTAGTCATTAACCGGCATAGATTGTGTGTCATCGATCTGTCCTCGTTTGAACCAACACGGATAATTGGCCGCATTGGTTCTTCATGTTTTGTGTTGGCTAAAGAATCAACACTGATGCCCGTTTGAAACCAACATTGATGATCCTTTTCTGCAGTAGTGCTTTTCTTGTGTGCTCATGAATCCATTCCACCATTACCACCGATCAATTTTGCGGCAGCCATGACAAGTATTGATGTCAATACCGTTCCTCTACTACTACTATTCTTACGCCACCACTTTGTTTCTATTGTTGCTCCGATGTCACCCTAAATTAGCTAGCGGGGAGGGGAGGATGGTGGGATGAGGTGGTCGACGAATAGAGATGGCAATCGGGTGGGTATCTCCGTGTCCAACCCGAGCCCGAAACCCGAATAGCTGACCAAAACCCGAACCTGAAATTTGTCTCGGGCACAAACAAGCACCCATACCCGAAACCCGACGGGTACCCAAAACCCAAAATACAGATCTAGATGTAGAGGCAGCGAGCAGTCATAGAGGAGCAAAGGGAGGCGGAGGTGGGGGCGGCACCGGCAGGGTGGAGAGAGAAGGCCGGCATGGTGCCGGCGTGGTGGAGGCGAGGGCCGGGGAGGTGAGGGCCAGCGCGGTGGAGGCGGTCCAGGTGGAGAGGCGGCGCCGGCGTGGTGGGGCGGAGGACGGAGGGCTTCGGCTTTGGATGGGCAAGGGGCAGAGGCCGACGGCGGCTGTGAGTTGGATGGGGTTGGAGCTAGTGTTTTTGTCAGCGCACGCGCGCGCGCACACACACATATATAATGAATGGACCCACGTGTCAGTGAATAAATTCGGGTATCACATGGATACCCATGGGTACCAATACCCATGAGTTTTTCCGTCATCCCTATCGACGAAGAAGGGAAGAAGGCAGAAGAAAACGAGAGAGAACAAAAATGGTGTGAACAAAGATAATGATCCATTCTTACGTGAGTATTTTGAAACATCACCTAAAAGTAATGTAGCTAACTATTGTCATTTTATTGTCATGTCATATGATATTCCATTCCAATTCGGTAAAACCACTAAACAATCTTACAAATGAGTTATTTGCATTTTTTGGCGTAGTTAATTACGGGGCATGGAGACGGGGGGCTGGATTTTTTAGCACACAAGGTAATCTGGGCGAAATTTGGCATTTGGTGTGCAAAGTATCCTTTTTTTATGGACGACGCGCTCCAGCTTCCCACACCAGCGCGCGTTCCGCGTAGCCGCGAATCACGCGCGGGCGTTGTCGTTACGTGCTCGCACGCTCGCAGGCTGGCCGACGATGCAGCCATGCAGGCGCGGGCCGTAGGCTGCAGGGCCAAATTAACCGGTCGTAGCATGCATGTTTATGGGCCTAATTACCCGGACGTAGCATGCATGTTCTTGTGGGTCCGCAACATGCATGCAACCCAACGTGTTTTTTATATATAAAAATGTTTTCAACACTATTTAAAAAGATGTTTTCACCCGTAACCTGAAAAATGTTTAACTAGAAAAAACAGAAATGCCGCGATACTAATTGAAACATCGGATGCTTATTTAAAAACATGCTTTGTTTGAGACATGAACATAGAACAAACTGAATACGTGTGAGTTGCACGGCGTGAAACATGATGAAACATGGGCGAAACATGACGAAACATGATAAAACATGGACGAAACATGACGAAAACATGATGAAACATGGTAAAAGAGCATGAAAAACATATATAAAACATGATTAAGAGATGATGAAACTTGCATGTAACTATTTAAAAATGGGACCGACTAATGAGCAGGCGCCTGCGCGGGGAGGTTTTGCGCAGGCGCCTGCTCCTTTTGCTCGCGCACAGGCGCTTCGTGCACTCGCCGCTTGAATATGCATGCACATAGAAAAATTCCACTATCGCAAAATATTTTTTTCAATAAACGAAAATGTGGAAAAACAGTAGAAATTTTGTGGATTTTTTTTGCGCCTGCACGATTTCGCAAATAGAAAACAAAATAAAATTTATAATAAATAGAAAACAAAATAATCTATAATAAACGGAAAACAAAATAAATCTATAATAGATCAGACCTCGCGCAAAAAATTTCACTATCGCAAAATATTTTTCCAATAAATGAAAATGTGAAAAAACAATATAAATTTAGTGGAATTTTCACTAATTGAGTGCTAATTAAATAAAAAATAGAAAAAAGAAAAATATTTAAAATGGGTTGATTAGGATTTTAGAAGAATTATGAAATTTTTTATACGCAATTTGGACTCCAGATAAAATAGAAATGAAAAAAAGAAATTTAAATGGAAAAAAACATGAACCTGTACAACGTGACTGCCGTGTGGCTGCAACGGAGGGCATCGCGCAGGCGCCTGCGAAATAGCCAAAGCGTTTAAAAATATCATGTTCCACAGTTTTTTTTTTTTTTT
>SPJY01025686.1:3772970-3909718 GCA_005191435.1 Raddia distichophylla | reverse complement strand
TTGAATGCACAATTTATTCCAAAAGTATTGACGTAGGAAAGATCGTCTTTAATTCATACCAATTAAACCTAATTAGAAAATATTCACTTTAAACGTTTACCGATTAAATTGAGAACTTTATAGTTGTTTGATTACTCCAGTTTACATATTTTAATGGCAGAATTATTAACAGCAATAGACAGATAATCGCATAATTAAATATTATATTCTACATTTATTTGAATGCATAATTTATTGGAATAATTATTGACATAGGCGAGATCTTGTTTAATTCATATAGATGTACCAAAGATCCTAATTAGAAAATATTTACTTTAAACTTTTGTGCATTCAACAGATGAGATTTATATCGAACGCAAAAATTCAAACCGAAAATTCAAAATTCAAACCAAAATTTCAAACTCAAAATTCAAACCGAAAATTCAAACTCAAAACGTGTACAGTCCAGGCAGCCGAATTGGGTGTCATTCATCGTATTTTCCCCCTATTAAAGGGCCCTGTCGTGCCTTGGTTGCGCGACCGCGCCTGTCGAGGATTGGGCGCTCGACAGGTCGCTTTTCTTGTGCGTGGCCCCGCCCGAGAGAATCCGAGGACCAGTCGTTCCGCCAAACCACGATAGCTCCAGCTCGCTATTTGAAATTTCGACCAGGCGGGTTGCGGCGGCCTGGGCACCGGCAGGTGGGTCCGCTCGTGTTTTCGGGGCTCGATAGCTTCCAATCGCTCCTTCGTAGCTCGATCGACGTCTATTTTTGTCTAAACTTCATCACGGGATACATTTTTGCATAAAAGAATAAAAAAAAATTTCTCCTCACTCTCTCAAAATGGAACCGACGTTTCGGGCTCGTGACGGCCGGTGAAGATAGCCAGAATGGGCTTATGCTGAAGCTTATTCGATAATTTGGGCTTCACAGCCGATTATGTATCGGGCTTACCACGGCCCACAACAATCGGCCCCCAGCTGAACTGTTCTAACTGAGCTGCGGAAGTCATTGTTGCTTCAGCCAGCCTCTCCCAGGGTTTCAAATTTTGTTTGGCACCGGGAATTCGATGTATGACCGCCTCAGCGGCAACATTTCTCACGAATTTCGCTCAAAATCTGGTAGAAATCGGATAAAGTATCGAGGGATTGAGTTTCGCCTATTTGAATTACTGTTTTACTCCAGGGTGTTAAAAAAATCCAAATGAGATTGTGAAAAACATTTGTTTTTTTATAAAAAAATACCGATTTGGTCCCTCAACTATGCGCGCTAAACCATTTTGGTCCCTAAATCTCAATACTGAACTTATGAGATCCCTCATATAGCAAAACTGGGCTTGACCGATCATTTGAACAGTCAAAACAATGGTATTAGGGTTTTCTTGCCAACATGGTGAACACATGGACTGCCACATAGTTACCTCATTATTAATCCCCTCAACTCTCTACTCTTCCAAAAAAATCTCTCAGTCTCTCTCCAAAAAAAGAGATTTGAGAGACAAAGTGAGAGATAAGGCAATAAGATGGATGCCATGTGGCCGTCAAGTCAGCAAAAATCCTACATGCATGCCACACAAGAAAAACCCTAAAACCGCCCAATGATCTGATCAAATGACTAATTTGGTCCGGTTTTGCTACATAAGGGGCCTCACAAGCCCGGTATTGAGGTTTAAAAAACAATGTGGTCCAGCAAACATAGTTAAGGGACCAAATCGATACCTTTTCCTTTTTTGCTATAAAAAATCGAGTGAGGACTAAATTTGGACAAATTTTATCCAGAACTGATCGATTTCTTCAACAAAATAGGTGGGGCAGCCCAACATGGGCAGGCAGAGCAGTATGCTGGAGGATCAGATGCACTACTAAGTAATAAGAAGGCGTCTACCAGGCATACTGTTGTAACGTTGTAGGTATTTCGTGTGAAACAACGCATGAAATACATGAAACGCTTATAAGATACCATTTGAAATATTTCATAAAACACAAAACACATAAAATACTCATAAAACACCATGTGTAACGGTCATACCGTTACAATGGTATTGCCGTTCAGTAATATTTCTGAAGCAATAAATTACTTAAGGAAATATACTCTAAAAAATGTTTTCAAAAACACTTGAGACACATTAATCATACCATTAGATTTTTTGGGTAACTTTTCCCATTTTTATTCGAAATTAACGGTTTGCCTGGATTCTATTAACACTTAAATTTGGCTACTAGCCGATGGTCCTAGAGGATTGTAAAAATCAGCTTGAGCATGAGAAAATATGAGCCAAAACAGATAAAAGGAAGAGTCTGGGTCTTGGATTGACAAGGAAGAAAGAATTAGTGTTGGACTCAAAAGAGATAATAGGAAAATAACATGGCGGACACTAGGGTCCGAACGTCCGGCCGTTCGGACCTGATGACGTCAGCATGACATCATCACCACAACCTGGCAAATACCTACTGAAACCTGGAAAATAACGGTAGAAACCTGATGAACCATGGCAACCGGAGGACGAAACATAAGATTTCAGAAAGTTTTTCGAGAGTAAGAACCAAGTTTCAAAAGTACAAATTCAAGTTTCAATAGGCAATATCCAAGTTTTAGTTGGCAAAACCTGATGAACCGTAGTAACTTGAGGACGAAACTTGAGATTTCATAAAGTTTTTTCGAGAGTAAGAACTAAGTTTCAATAGTACAAATTCAAGTTTCAGTAGGCAATATCCAAGTTTTAGTGGGCAAAACTTAAAGTTTCAGCACCAAAAAAAGCAATGTTTTCAAAATCATGAAAACCCCAAGTTTCATGCGGCCGAAATCGAAGTTACAACAAAGAATGGTCTAGGTTTCGTCAAGCAGAAATCAAAGTTTCATGTGCAGGATCCAGAAAGAGCTTCGAAGCGAAAACCCTAGGTTTCAAAACTAAAAACTCTAGGTTTCGGACGTGCTACCACCAGGTTTCAGAAGGAGAATCTCAGGTTTCTAATGACAAAAAATGGGATGGGGCTCATCCCTGACTTCTTCCCCAAATCTAGCAACCCCAACCCTTTTTCCCTAAATCCGACAACCCCAACCCCAAAGCTCGTCGGATCGAGCGAAAACCAAGCAAGCCCCAACCCTTTTCCCCCAAATCCGGCAGCCTCAACCCAAAAACTCGTCGGACCGAGCGAAAACCAAGCCAAAAAAGCCAAGTTCATACTTGCATGCTTGGAGACTCCATGTCAAAAAATGAGGATTCATCTCCTTCCTTGCCTTCTTCTCGAGATCTGAGGAATTCATCTCCTCTCTGCCTCTCCTTTCTCTAGATTTGGCCTAAAACTAGAGAGAAGGATAGAGAGAGAAGGGAATGGGGATAGAGAGGGAGAGACGCGAGAAGGACGTTGCCGGGGGCGCGCGAGCTCACCGGCGTTGCGTGCTCGCTTGCGGCTGCGGGAGCTCGTCGATGGCCGCGCGAGGTTGCCGGCATCGATGCAAGCCCCAGGCTCTAGTGAGAAAAAGAACGGGAAGAACAAAGTGGCCTCGCGCTGGTGAGAAAAGAAGACGAAGGAAAATGCAGCAGCCAGCGCTCCTGAGAAAAAAAAAAGAAACGCAGTGGCTGGTGGGTCCTACCACATGGAGTGTCGTCCGTCTCTCAGTTGGGAGCACGTGCGAGCGCGAGATGTGTGCGCGTCCGGCTGGCCCACTTGGCTCCCGCGCGTCCGGCCGCGTCCGGCCGGCCTAAAGTGTTTTAAAAATAATATATAGAACATGAAGATTTGGTGTGACTCCGTATCAAGTGAAGTACAAGGAAGCAAAATTTGCACATCCGATCCTTCTATAAATACTTGGCCCTTTTTGTCGTGTAAATCAATACTCCCTCCATTCCAAAATATAAGGCGTATTTTGACCGGGGAAAGTCAAACTTAGTAAATTTTGACCATAAATAAATCAAATAATATGCATCGTTAGTATACCAAAGTTGTACCAAATTGTTCATATTTCAAAGCGCTTTTTGATACAATATTATATTGTAACAATTCATAATATATAATAGAGGAATCTAACCGTCAAACTCTACCTTTAAAGACTTTTGTGTAGTCAAAATACGCCTTATATTTTGGAACGGGGGGAGTATATATCAATCAATTTTATTTTATTTTCCTCGCAATTTACCATTTCATCTTAGAACTGTCGACTTTCATCGACTTTGCACTAAGTTTGGGGCAGTTTACTGTATTTTGGTTCTAATCAATTTGTTGCGCATTGCCTTTTTTATTGGATTAAGGTTCAACAATTTAAGGTATAAATCAAGAGTTGACTTCAAGGAAGTACCATCTCGATTTAGTTCTATCTACGAGCTTGCATAAACTTTTAGTGGAAATACTCTCTTATTTAATATACTGGTGCATCATCCTTTTAACTAAGGGTTAGGTTTTACCCTCATTTTATTATTTAGTTTGATTTTGCAATCTAGTCGATAGTTTATTTATTGACTTGTAGCTCGGTATTAGTCGATAGTTCGTTTACCCTTCATTTTGTTGGTAGAGCCAACTTCTTGTTCGATAGCTAGTTTACTTTCATTTAATTGGTTAAGTCAATTTTTTGTTCTAGTCGATAATCTATTTACCCTCTTTATTCTACTTAGTTGAACCCATCGGCTCGTAGAGTGTTTACCGTCATTTCACTACTTCGTTGATTTTATCGGCTCTCTAGTAAAGTGTTTATCTTTTAAATATATAAGCATTGCCGTTCTGTGTGGTATATGAATTATAGGCAAGCATGTAAAACGAAAATGATACAGCAGAGGTTAGTAAAGGAAACATTTTGAATTATAACCAATCATATATCAAAAACAGAAGGAATATTAGCTGCACAACCATGATGGTAAGAAAAAAATAAAATGCTAGTTCTTAATATAGATAAGGAAGATATGTACCAAGGATATGTAATAGAGCTTTCATTGAAAAAAATATATATACGAGGACTGAATCTGTTTAAAATACAGGAAGGAAAATTTTCTCTTAATTCAACAAAATTGCACTTGGCAGCACATGGGTTTAATAGAGAGCATGTCAGGAAGCCTCTCTATAGAGGAATGTAATATCAGGCCCGCCCTCATTTTTAAGTTCTGAAGGACTAAACCTTTGCCATCAGCTCCACACGAATCTGGTATTCCAGGATTATCCAGAGGCAAGCACATTCACACAGGCCCCCTCGCACAATCAAGCAAACTATCTGGAGATCTCTATACCGTCACATGATTGAATAGCACATATCTCACCTTATCCTAATCAAGAATATGTGCTGTAAGCAACATGTAGCAAGCAATGCCTTATCTGTTGGATTCGTAATAACTTCGTATAGCATACATTATACGAAGTTATACGATGCTGGCTTCTTTTGTCCTGCCAAAGCCACTACGCTGCATCAGCAGCAGCAAGAAAAGGGGGAGTCGAAGCGGAGGAACTCCGGCGCGGCCTTCTCGTTGCGCCACGCCCACTTCAGAAGCTCGACGTCCGTGGCCGCCGCTGACCTGGGGGAGGCCGCGTTGGGGGCGGCGGCCAGCGAGGTGGGTGGGGGCGACACGAGGTGAGCTGCCGGCCTGGGGGAGGCCGCGTCGGGGGCAGCGGCCTGCGAGATGGGTGGGGGCTCCGACCTGGGAGAGAGGTGGCGTGGAGATGGGGAGGGAGACAGAGAGAGACGTGAGGGATGAGGGAGAGGGAGGGAGAGGGTTTAGCGAGAGAGAGAGAGCCGAGAGACGGGGGCGGGGGCGGCCGAGCACGGCTAGGGTTTCGGGAAAGGAGGAGGACGCGAGCAGGAGAAAGAGAGACAGACGAAGAAGGCTTAGACGGACGAAGAAAACGGAAGACGGAAACTCTATTCTTTTTGTTATTATTAGGTAAAGATTGATTCCGATTTGATCTAAACCGCTTTCGTTATCTTTCACCTTTTTTTCGGGTTCAATCAATTACATATCGCATCCACTATATAAAGCCGATTGCATGCGCATAGAGGTGATTGTTTTTTTTTTCCTATCGCATTGCAAGATTGGCTAGCACGTGCACACACTAGCCCTGCCTCTAGTGCTGACCAGGATTGTTATACCCAAGCCCACGACCCACGTATGTTATACCGATTGTCAATTTTGGTTGAATTATATGAAATTCGAGCGATATTTTGCAGAATTCAAACCAGTGGGGTCTCATACCACGCACAACCCTTGTCAGGAGAGTTGATGAGGAAAAAATGTTGACTCAAAGCTTGGGTCCTAAACTCCTAATGAGCAAATGGCAGTGAACCTGTGTGTAAGAAATGAATTTTTTTCTCATAGATTTCCTAATTACAACAGTGGTTGAATCGGCATATATGAACATCTCCAGATCTGCTAGCTCCTGCTACTAGAACTGGGGCGTGCTGCAAGCGGCATCGCCAAGCTTCTGACAACACTAGACATATTTGCAGCTCTGCTCTCCCGGGCGCCGCCGCACGGAGGTCTCTGCTGCAAAGTTATTAATTTTCCCGCGTCTTTCAGGAGTCTCAGGCTTTCCTTCAGCCACCACGGGGCGGGCCGTTTAACTTGTATGAACTGAAATTGTCGTGTAGAATCGCCATCCTTTAGTGCCCGTGCGCTCCTCATGTGGACATTCTCAGAGGTATCGTCGCGATCAGGACGCACACGAACGCCAGCGCTGCGCTGCCCTTCGCCGTCGTCGGGGCGGCGCCGACGTCGCTGTAATCCGGAGGCGAATTTGAGCCGTTACCAGGAGGGGACATTGACCCGTAGTCAGGAGGGGTCATTGATCCGTACACCGGAGTTCCAGTGTCCGGCGTGGTGGGTGTCGGGGTCATCGGGACGGTCGGCGTCGGGGTCATCGGGATCGTCGGCGTCGGAATGGTCGGTGCTGGCGGGGGCATCATGTTCCCCTGAGCTCCACCGCTGCGTCATTTCACGCAAGAACAAAAAATCTCAGCCCCTCTCGCTAAAAGTAACAGTTCTTTCCTTTCAAGTTTTGATTGGACTGGTAATTTGGTGCGAACTTACCTTGAGGCTGGGTACTGGCACGACCCTGAGCCTGCAGGATTGGAGACAATTGGCATCAGAATTCAGAACGAGATGCTTCGGCAAGGATTGCTACTGATCATCGATGCATCATGCATGTGTTGGAGACGGACAGAGACAGTGAGCTTACTGGGGTCGATGGTGGTGGTGGTGGCCGTGCCGCCGAAGTCGCAGCTGGTGGGGACGGGGTTCTTCTGGTAGTAGCTGTTGAAGGCGTAGGACGCGTGGTCGTGGACGGTGTCCGGGTTGAAGCAGCTCCCGCCTTGCTGGATCGCGGAGCAGTCGGCGCCGTAGCCGCAGGCGTAGTCCAGCGCGACCTGCAGGGCGGTGGGGTTCGCGTTCTGGCTCGCCACGCACCACGTGCCGCCGCCGCCGCCGCCGCCGTTCGCGGCCGCTAGCGACGGGAACGTGGTTGGGGCGGTGGACGCGGACGTGGGCGTGATCACCGTCGGGTACGAGGGTTTCGCCACCGAGACGGTGGTCAGCAACCTGTGATGGTTGGATGCATTCACTGCCTCTGCGCTCTGCTGCTCCGTTCCTGTCAGAACCAAACAAAACGTGAAAGGTGAAAAGATTAGCGAATTGTGACGGGCTACAGCCACTTATACACATGCCAAAGTCGCTTTCTTTCGGTTGACGGTCAGTTTCTCATGTAACATTATCCATGCATTCATCCATTGGGTGTGCTTATTCAAACACCATCGCACACCAAATCTTCTTTTGCTACAACTAGGGTGTTTTTTGCTTTAAGTACGCATCAACATGACAGCATCAGTGTCAAACATCAGCACATTCCTACAGGAGCATGCTTTCAAAACCAAAAAAATAAATAATGAACACTGCAGTTCAAGAACTCACCGACGCCGAGGGCAACAATGACGGCAAGAAGGAAGCCGATGCGATTCAACGTCCTAACACCCATGCCTCCCTGCACAGCTAGCTAGCTCGCTTGCTCGCCTTCCAAACACGGCAGGATGAACAGCCGCAGACAGCAACAGCAACCTGACGATCGGAGAAGTGTAAAGTAGGGCCCTGCTTTCCCTGCGGCCAGCGCGTATATATACATGGGCGCCATGGCTCGGAATCAAGGGTTTCTTCGGCGGCAGGGGAGGGGAGTGCGAGGCAAGAGAAAGAAGGAATAAGAGGAAACTTGGGAAGGGAGGCTGGGAGCTTTGCAGGAGCCAGGAGGCACGCAAGACGGGGTTGCAGAAAAAAAAATTCGCAAAGAAGCGCTCCGTGGGGGAAAGCAAAAGGCTCCTCCTCCTCCGATCCATCGACCAGGGCGGGTTGATCTATCCGGAGAGGCAAAGCTGCTGCGATGAGTACTTTGGAGGTGAAAGAATTCTTCATGTCGGGCGCGCGCGCTTACCCAAGCCCCATGCATGGCGCATCGGGATCGCGGCGAATGTTTGGCTTTGCGGTTTTATATATGCAGGGCCTGTACGAGGTTCAGATATGGTTGAGAGGGGAAAATGGTTGATCTGAAGACTGGACGATGGCTTTGGCTTAGGGATCCACCATAATGATGCAGTGATGCTTATTGTCCAGATTAAATTTGAAGAAAAAAAGTAGATATGGGACTGATTTTCATAGATTTAATGAAGAGTTTTAGTGTTGTTAAGTTTGCACTGTGAGCTTGAGATCCATGAAACCACTCCCATATTAACATTTTGCAAAAACAAAGTTCTAGAAGATTTTAAATTCTTGCACATAGGTTTTTCCTCCAACTATTTCTGTCTCCCTTCGTGACGGCCTAGTCGACTCCTGATGAGCAACGGCCGACCATGGTGGCACCAAATGCAGTGGCTAATGTGTTGCTCTTTGCTTTGTTCGTCATCTGTCACCGTCTATGAGTGCGTAATAACTTCGTATAGCATACATTATACGAAGTTATACGAGTAAGAATTTGATTGCAAAATGCAAATGAGAGAGGGAGGGTGTGATCTCAAAGCTCACCCTAGGGATCTCCATATGTAAGGATTTCCTTGTATGTTGTAGGGATATTTCTTTCCCTATTTTCAAAGTTACACGCAAACATGGTTAGAACTGATTAGGCCCAACTTCTTTTGAGATGTTGACCAATCACATGTTGCACACCACAAAAAAGGTAGATAAGATTAGAGAAATCAACAAAGTTGAAAAATCTAGAATCAAAGATATCAAAATAAGAGTTGAGTATTGTTATGTATATATGAAACTAATCATGCTCTTATAAAACAATAAATCCTGCCATAAATTTGAGCCAAATGGAGCTTCTTCAAAATAGAACCAATAGAACCCTAACAATCAAGTAGAACTAAGTCCCCATGGCCACCTCCTCCTCATAGGCCTAGTCAGAAATTTGTACGAAACAGTATGATGCATGGCCCTGTTGTTTGGTTGTTAGGATGAGATAGTTCCTTGTATAGTTGTACATGGGTTTGATTGGTAGTTTGATTGCTAGAATAAGGTGGAATGAAATGATACAAGATGTTTAAGTTTTTTGGTTAAACAATCTAGCACAACTTTCATTCAATCTTGTTTCATCCAGTTCCATCTCATTCTGTATTACCAACCATATGAACTTTCAGTCCCTGTCATAAATAATACTCTCTCCGTTCTGAAATGTAAGACATATAATTTTTTGATGAAGTCAACAAACGTAAACTTTGACCATTAATTTCTTTCATATTATATCATCAATAACTATAAAATTAACATCATATCAAAGTAATTTTGTGTCCGCCCCTGGTTTGATTGGTAGTTTGATTGCTAGAATAAGGTGGAATGAAATGATACAAGATGTTTAAGTTTTTTGGTTAAACAATCTAGCACAACTTTCATTCAATCTTGTTTCGTCCAGTTCCATCTCATTTTATATTACCAACCATATGAACTTTCAGTCCCTATCATAAATAATATATGATACCATCCTAGTATTTTGTCACTATGTACAACTCTTTGTATTAAAAATATGTAGCAGTATATATTAAGAACGACAAACGTTATGCACGATGTGATTAGATCATTTAGCTACAAAGTGCTCTGTTACGCAGACAATAATTTACACCGACGGCTTCAGTGAAGTGGAGAACATTATTTTGTAATTTTTATGCCACTACGAATAGTTAGGGAGATCTATATATGCCATTACAAAGTTTGTTTATATGTGCCATTGCAATCACTATTTATTGTTCTACATGCCATTGTTGATTAGAATCTTTTAGTTAAACCATTTTTTAAGTACAAAATAACCCTTTTGCCTTTGGCCTACAAATAATTTTTGGCTTACAAATTTCAAATATGCCAAATTGGAAATTTGAAATCTGGTTGATTTTTACCAATTTTAAATTTGAAATATTTTACATTTGAAAATATTGAAATCCAACCGAATCTGAAATTTGAAATGTGACCAAAGTTGAAATTTTTAAAAATTTAAAACCTAACTAAATTTCAAAAATTAAAATATGAGCAAACTTTATAATTTCAAACTTCCATTATTCACCAAATAGAAATTTAATATTTAAATTTGATAGATCAGTCAATTCACATGGAAAAGAAAATGAATGGGAAGAGGCTATCAGGTGGGGCGTACCGATTGACATAGACATATTTAACAGGGTAATACGAGCATTATAGTTTGTTTTGACGGTGCAATATGATGGAATAATGTAGAAGATAATAAAAATGAAATACAAATTCAATGCAGGCGTCTTTTACTGTAACCATGGATGCATCATCTGCACGACCAAAAAGTTTGTCACCTGGGGCAAGCTCTTCACTTCTTCGGTTATCATCCTAAAGATGATGCTGTTTGCTTCCCTTTCCCTTTTTGCTGCTCCTGCACAGCTGCAAAAATCATGTCTAAAGTATAGAGATTTGCTTTTTGCCCGACGACTCTACGTTTTGTGCTATGATCCGATGACCGACGGAGTTAGCTCGACATGTGCAAACCATCGTGGACTAGTAGGCATATTAGCATCTACTAACATCTACACCGAATCTCCTTGGCCATTCGTCCGTTTGGAATGTTTGAGCCCTTGGGCTGATGTGATGGACGTAGCATGGACTGTGGCCATGGGCCCATGGCCCAAATTAGTGTTAATTGTTTGAGGCTGACTCCCGTGGGCTAGGTTCTCAAGTTTTTGTATCCATAGCGTACCAAAATCACGCTTTATTTGTTCTTATCCTGAGGAGTCTCGTCCGAAATGTTCTCCAAGCAAATCAGCAAAGCAGGATTGAGCCAAATCTAACCCAACTAACGGTCTGCCGTTTGTCAAGCATGATTACCAGGAGCCGGGAGGCGAACAAAAAAACAAACATAGAGTTAATCACATAGAATTGCCTGGTCCATACAATTGCCACCATCTATGTGGCATAAATGAAAGAGTGGAACTATACCCTCTACCATGACCATTATGTTGCAACCCTTATATAGGGCTGGGTGCATTGGATTTTGAGGGTGTAAATTATTGGTATCACAATGATAGCACACTGAGATAGCATGGTTGGACAGTGAGCCGATAGAGATATCATGCTTTCGCATAGAGAAATAGTGAGTATCACACTTCCGCAGTGATATGTCATGTTGCACAGTGACGGGTGGCAACGAGGCGTTGGAAGCGGCTTTCGTAGTGTTTGGTCAAGTCAAACAGAGATGGGTGATAGACAAAATACGCACATAGACTAGTTAATAAGCACAAACATAGACACATACATATGTTTGTCCATAGCCTCTGTCGTAGTTTCGAAAAAATATATACAATTGGAACCACAACATATGGGGCAAAAAAGGGAGCACACTAAAAACTACTCACGAGCCCTCTTGGGGCAGATCCTTCGAACGACTCCCTAGGACTGTAGTCCACGCCCATGTCCATACCTATGAAAACATACTACACATGTAACGATGATACATAAACCGTTCAATAAAATACATCATAAGTCGTCATACATAACTTGTTATATGCAATGCATCAGGGTGACCCCATGGACCTTCAACAATCATCAGGTCGATGTCTATCCGCTCCTATAACAGAAGGTCCCACATCCAAGTTGAAATATACAACTCCCATTCAATTTTGGCTATTGTTGTATGTATGTCCTTTCTTGTTGCACCGGCCATATCTCTTCTGGGGCCAACCTGCCCTCCAACCGATCCACGTCATTCCAAATTTTGGGGTGCTGTCATTGACCTAAAGAACACTTCAACATCTTCCTATCAGGTAGGTGACGACTTTCTGGCCCCAACGGTTCGATAAATGTCCCAAATATGACGTACCCGTATACCTCTGCATGGAAACAACTCGCAATGGCTCCCTTCATGTCAAATGGAGACAAATACTCGACAGTGGAATGATTTGCTAATGTTGTGGTAGCAAGTACATTACAGTATGGCTTGCATAGCAACTTTAACTTTTGACAAAAGCATATGCATCTATCTTCATGCAGGACCGTATGTCCTCTATGTTTTGCCAGCCTAGCGGTCCAAAATTAAGTTTTATTTCCAACTTCATTAATAGTTTTCATGACTATCCTTTTTTTTCACAATTTAAAATTAAATTGGAAAAAAATACTCACAGGGTACCCACAGAAGACGTCCCTCTTCCTTTTCTCTCCCTCTTCCTTTCCTCTTCCTCTCTCTTCCGTTTTCTCCTTCCCTCCCTCTCTTCTTTTCTCCCTCTCTCTCTCTTTTCACCTGCGGGGCTCCCAAATAACCACAGTACCTAGGCAGGAGGCGGCGTGTGCGGCTTATACGGTGTTGAAAACCCGCTAGTTGGAACGACATGATTTCCTCGCCTACAAATCCTGTTGTTCCAACCAGAGGATTTTTCGCATCGACTGAATTCTGTTGTGACATCTGGCAGGAGGGTGGAAACCCGCCCATTCAAATGGAGGTTTTTGTGTCCTAATCGTTGCAGCTATAGCTCGCCAAATAGATTGGCGGAAATTCTAATTTCCACCGAACAAATGGGAGATTTATAGTTTTCGCTGGTTGGACCGGTGGGAAGAGTCTATTTCTTAAATTTCAGTAAACAAAAATTATTTATTTAAATCAAAAAATAAAAATAAAAAATCTGAAGCACGAAGCGCCCGGGCCGTGCACTTCATAGCCCACATGTGACCGCCCAATACTATTTAGCTCGGCTATGGCTAAACAATTGAATTGATATTTCAAGAGCTTTGAGAATGAGAACGTCCCTGTTTTGTTTTTGCTGTGGTTTCTCGAAGCCAAAACTGCTTATTTTGAACCCGCTTATCAAAGCCACCTAGCTGTTAATTAGTCTCCGTCGAACCAAATGTCCCGCATCCTTAAATTAGCTTGTCAGCACCGGATCTAGAATATCTGGTTGTTGGAGTCGTTGGGATCATATACTACTATAGCTCGTAAAAAATGGTTCGTGTACAGATATACTAAGAAAATATACCATATATATACAAAGTCACTGGTTCGCTTGACCCCCGGCTGCTTGTTGAAACTCTTTTAGCTCAGCCTTTCGGTTTAGCCATTCAGTTGCAATGGAGGTCGACGACCATTGCAGAAAAAGAAGACGTCGAACCGCCGGCAACCGGCGGCGGTTGGCGGGGGTCTCACGTGAAGCGGCGAAACTGACAACGGCAGTGTGACCACTGTCAAAGCTAGCCCCTGGGAATCCTCGTGATGTACTGCGAAGAGGGAGACGCAGGGAACGCCTCGTGGAGGTTGTACGTACGTACCGTGGCGACACCGACACGGGCGATAATGTTTTGCGGTGGAAGGTGAGACTGTGGGCCTTGTGGCGGCCATGTGGGCAGGTAGGACAGGAGATGGAAGCATGTCACTCGTGGCCAAAGATGTAAAGCTACTGGCCTCTAAACTGAATTCGGTAAAAAAGAATACACGGTACACTATAGATAAGTTTGAAATCAGTTTTTTAAAAGATGAATGTCTTAAATTGGATGGTCGATGAAAGGTTCAATCATGACAGGTTGATGATTCGTTGTGCTTGATCAACCGAAACATTGATCTTGTTTGATGAAACATGGTGATACACTATTGAAATATTGATAAAGATATACCACATTAAAGTTTTATTAGTACCAATGACACATTATCAAAGGAATATACCACATATATTCAAAGATATTTTACATCATATGAGAAAATATTTCGTAGAAGAAAAAACATATTTCAAAAACAAACAAACATAGTTTACATCATATTTCAAAAAAAAACAAACAAACATTGTCATTGAGCCGTCTAATAGTTAAAGAGTTCTTGTTTCTTAAATAAATCAATTATCTATTTGAACACTTTGATATTTTTTTCATCTGTTCTAGAAAATCTTCTTGTTACAAAATTAAACGTTGTCAGAATTATCATTTTCGTTTTTTCGTCAACGCTTAGTTTCAACGGATATCAGATAATTTCACTACCGGGAAAACCTTCTATATTTATCCTTGATTTTTTTTTTGAGAGGGTATCCGTGATTCTTACGTCATAGTGCCCAGTGGCCTGATTATTTGATTCGTTTCCGGGCCCAGCTGCTCAATGACAATGGTCTCCTAATAATATAGCTCGTGCCAGCACCCCGTGATAAACAGTCGCCTTTTCCGCTCGTTCCTACTAGCTGACGGCCGACCCATTTTGTGCGATCCAACGGTGCCACGAGATAGAGCACTACCGCTGCGTGCATCCCGCTTTGATCTGTACGTACGAAAATGCATTATCCTCTAGGGTGGTAGCGTTGCTGATTCGTACTAGAAATGATGCTGGCTGGATGAGCAGCGTCGCTTTCCGTCTAGCTATGAATACATCGATTGCGTTATGTATATGGCAGTCGTTGATTTCGATAGCAGTTTCAGTTTTGTTCATGCGGTCCCAAATAATGCCGTGTTCCTACCAGGTCAGCCGAGGTTGTGCCGGCTGGTTCGGTGGCGGCCCAAGATTTTTAAAATAGATGTATATAATTTCAGAAATTATGATCTTGAGAAATTTGCATTGTCAAGATTAAAATAAAAATTATTTATAACAATGACATCATCTCAACTCTCGAGTAATACAAATGAATTACAAAACAAAAATTGAGATTTGAGAATTTTAGATTTAAAATTAAAATAGAATTCTATGAGCTAGTACGGTTAGGGTTTGAGATTTGGAAATGAGAGGACTGGCCTTTTACTGCTGTAGTACTGCTAGCGCTAGAGACTCGTCGTCTTAGGCTCTTGGTGGGACTGGACAACACACATCCTTTAGGCTTCGTTACTTTTCTTCACCAATACAACATTTGCCGGCAACTTCGCATGTACTATTTCCTTTATTACCATTGCATCAAACAACTTTCGCACATCGACTTTTATGGCCCTCTGCCTTTCATCGGGCAATTTTTATATTTTGCTTGCACAAGTGCAATTTGGCTTTATGGCTAATGCATGCTCAGTGCCTCAGTAATATTTGGTGGAATTTCCTCCGCTTCTTCATGCGCTCGTGTGAAGACATCTTAATTTTGTACCGGCATTTGCATTAAACTTATTTCCAACTCCTCTCATAATTTAGCTCCCAATATTTTCTCCTTATGGCTCGGTGAACCAACCAATGGAACATTTTCGGTTTGACCCTCCGACCTCGCCTTTGGTGCCCATGCTTTTCCTTCGATCTGTATGACTATCTGTGTGGTATGAACGTGGTGTACTTCTAGAGTACGTGCAACTTCTGTTTGCCCACCAACGTTTTGGTTTCCACACACTGCTATTACACCCTTCGGACAAGGTATTTTCATACACAAGTAATTGTGGCGAATGAGTGTGTTAAAATTCTACTATTAACCCTTGATCCAATATCCCATTGTACTAATAGGGCATGTTAACAACATCAAATATTATGTCCTTTGTTATAGACAACCCACCTTCGGTGGAAGTGACCGGTAGGGTAACTTGGCCCAATGCATGGATCGGCTTTCCTCCAAAACCCACCAATGGTGTTTCTGACTCTGTCATCCTATCTATGGGAATCAACATTATCATAAACACATCAACGAAGAGTACATCAGCAAAGCTTCCTCCGTCCACCAGCACTCTTTTGACTTCGGATTCTTCAATACACATTTGTATAACTAGCGAGTCTTGGTGAGAAAAATGCACTGTGCAACCGTCCTCTTGTGAGAAGACTATAGTTTGTTCCTTTCTTATGCCCTTCGGTGGCTCCACTACCACATGATTGACTTGCATCAAATAAGCTTTATGCTTTTTTTTAGGTAGCAGTTGCAATGATGATACTCCGAAGATCATGTTTACGACTCTCAGTTCATGATCCTTAGCTGGATCTTCGATGTGAAGCTGCTGGATAGGTACTATTTGCCTATTTTGATCATTCCTCTTTTCCTTCAGCTTTGTGGTGTATTCCCTCATTGCTACAATCGTATGACAATCCTTGGTTGAGTGGGTGCACTCTCCGTATGACGATCATTGCTGGATAGACACAATATAGCGTGGGACACTATTTCTCCTCTGGACGCTCCCACGGCCATGACAACATCTACTCCTTTAGCCTCAAGCATCGCACTGCTCGCTCATTTGTTCAACATTGTTGATCCTTCAACCTTTTTATTGTAGTTGTTGCAGCCTTTTTTTGGCTTGCACTCCACCTCCTGGGCAATTTTTTAGTCCTTCAGGGGAGGTGGTGCAAGGGTTACTTTTATTTTACTTCATCCATTCTCTCCACGTCTTCTTTGCCCTTGATTACTCTTTCATTTTAAGAAACAATTCTTTGACTTATTGTATAGTCTTTTGAACCAGCCTATCTCGCAGTGGACCCGGCAAGAGACCATACCTTGCTGTTGTGAAAACTATTGTATCATTGACACCTCTCAACTGGCATTTGACCTATATAAACATTCTGAAATACGCTCTCAATCATTCTCCTTGTTTTCTTCTTCTTTGCAAACAAGTCTGCTTCTTTCTTCTTTCCTTTGTGATTGCCTTGAAAGTTTGTCATCATTTGCTCGAGGAGCTAATTCCAATTAGTTATGGACTCACTAGGAAACAAATTATACCATGAGAGAGTCATTCCTTCAAGTACTAAAGTGAGAGCTTTTACATTTGTATCTTCGTCACCTTTTGCAACTTCAATTGATGTTTCATACACTTGTAAGAACTCCTCGGACGAGCAATCTAGGTTTGATAGTTGCGGAGGTCATGGCCAAACACTTGATTCATGGGCCAACACACATTGCTTTGGTGAAGGCTCTATTTGTTGCGATATTGCTGAGGTCACTCGTGATTGTCAGCCACTATTCTTGACCATAGAACGAATGCCAAGGTTGTTTGAGCGGAGGCGGTGCAGGTGGGGCGGGTGGCAGCGGCGGTGGAGGAGACTGCAGTTCCATGGTCACGATAATGTTCGACAGAGATACCTTTTTCATTTTCTTGGTCTGTTTCTCTAATGAATTTTCTTTATTCTTGGTTGTGGTCTCTAGACCAGGCTGTGGAGGCAGCCTACCTTCATCCAACTTCTCGTTGTACCTACCCCTATTATCTGCATTGACATAGCACTCGCGCTTTCAAAGAGCTCATCGGTGGTACGGAACCTAAGAATAGATAAATCTTCAGTAAAATGAAGTTTTCTTACCCCTTTCTTGAATGTCCCAATGACGGTGTCGTCGGAGACATTGGGGATCGAGTTTTGGGTTGTTAAGCACTGGATAAAACTTCACAAGGATTCGTCCATAGCATGGACTAGGTGCTCAAACTCTTCTCTTCCTGGACTCGTGTAGTAGGTTTTGAAGTTACTTCTAAGGGCCTTGGCTAACTGTGACCAACTTGTAATTGAACCTTCTCTTTGTTGAGGAGCCAGATCCTTGCTGCTCCATCATGTAGTAGATCAAGAGAAACTTTAGGTTTTGGGTGACGCTGCAATGATCAGTGTGCTCGTACTTGAACTTGTGCATCTAGTAGACATCCTATAAGTCCATGGAAAAGAATTTGCACCAATATGTTACTCCTTTTCGGCGGTCTAATGCTGTGTTGCTGAACTCTCCCTACAATGACCACGATCACGATGTTCCATCAAATAGAATCTGGCCGAGGAGGAGTGTCTGATTATCATGGTATGCCTGCTTAGATCTGTTGTCGATTGGGTTATAGAGATCACAAGACCATAGCTATGGGAACCGGTGCAATGGGGAGGACGTCGTTTTCTGTATCCACATGAAACTCTATGCATCATCGTCCTTCGGAATCACCCAAGGAGTCAACTCATTAGCAAGTTGCTTGAGGTTGAGAGCTACCGCCTCACGCATGGCGTCCAAATCGATTTCTTGCAGGTTGGGTTGGTCAACCCTCTTGATTCGAGAAAGTGTTTTGAGATTTTCTTGACTTGGGGCATCTTGAAGAGTAGAAGGAGGAACCTGCACGTTCTTTTGAGTCATGGGAGAGTGTCGGCTGAGTCACTCATGGAGCTAAGTGGAGAAAGCCTCCTTTGCTCGCTTGCGTATATTTTCTATTGTGTTGTCAAGAGGTGCATTGACATGGGATTTCTCAGCTTTGACCCTTTGGGGATGGGTTGTCTCTGTTGCTTCGTTGTCGTTGGCTGCCTTGTTCACCACCCGCATGTAGAGCAGGTCAGACAACGCCATGGCAGCGCTGTTGAATGAAGTGGACTTCTAGTCGAATTAGATATAGTCAAGAATACCCATTTTTTTGTTCCCTCGAAGACGAGGGTGTCTTGCTCCACAACCTCTTAGAGCTGATCGACAATTGGCTCAAGAACATACTCCGTACTAGGGTACCTAGATTGGGAATCAGTGTGGTTATCACACTTTGCACCTGCCGAGGCAATGCTCCCGGCGATTACTACCACATCGGTGATGGGGCAAGAGTCTTTAACCTCTTAGGAGGTCGACATTGTAGAGGAACTCTTTTGGTGAAGAATCCTTACGATTCCTATGTAAGGCGCTAATTGTTGACGCTTGAGAAACAATTTTTTTTTTATCTTACTTTTGATTTGAGGGATCAAGGGCCCCTTTACGTGATAGATTTAGATTTATGCAACGCCAAAAATCATACAAGAACACGCAAGATTTACCCTGTTTAGGCATCTCGTGTGCATATAATAGCCCTACGTTCAGTATATTGATTTTGATGAGATGAAATTACAATGGGTGAATCTCGAGCTTGGTCTACCTAGAATCGAGGTTATTCATCCTTCCCAGGGGTCAGGGATAGATATTTTATGCTACCTCCTATCTCTAACGTGTAATATCCCTTATAAATTGAGATAATTATGGATATACATGAAATCATACCTATATACAAGTACAAGATATATATGCATATCCTACGTCAATGGATCCCATGTCTTCTAGAAGATTGTGACGTTTTCCATGCCAAGGTTGAATCTAAACACCTGTTCTTGAGCCGAAACATTGTCAAACCATCTTTGTTGATGAGGGCTTAGTCTTTGAAGACACCCACGAGCAAAGGTGCTCGTGGATATGGCCAAGGACTCCATAACTCACTACTCAGTTGTGCCTATGTGGTGTGACTTAGAGGTTCCACATCTTTCTCTCCCTAGAAAACTTAACCATCTTTCTCTCCCTAGAAAACTTAACCAGCTTAAGGAAAGATGACCTACTTGTCAGAAGGACCACCATCTCGAGCTTCAGGATAAAATACCAGAGAAAAAACATATTATCCTTTTCAAGTTTAATCTTAAAGGTACTCCGAACATGATATAATTTTTCTTTTTCTTTCAAAGGGTTAAATGTTTGTGCACTTTAGTAGTTACTCCACCCATGGACCACTGTGGGTGTACAGAGACAGTTGGAATGAAAAAAAATGACAGAAAAGAACAATAATAACTATTAAATGGAGGATCACCGTCAAATTTAGTAGCAGGGGAAAAAAGGGGCAAGTAGTTTTATCGGAAAACCAAGAAGGATGGACCACGATTAATTTGTGGGCTTACGACTGGATCGGTGGTAAAGCTCTGGCTCTAACGATATTTGCAGGCTCCTATTAACTTACAAGTACAGTGTTGCCTCTGAGCCTCTGGGGTGGTTGCGCACTTCCCTTCAGTGCTTCAGCTTATGGCTATGGGTGACCACGGCCGCCCGTAGGCTAGGTAAGTGTAGTACAGGCACAGTACTTCCTTTCACTCTTTATCTTTATGAACAAATTGATTGATTCGTAGCGTCCGCGTCGGATTTTAATGTCCTGCTCGGTAGCAGAAGGCGTGTGGAGAAGACAATAGTCTCGGCCACTGAGGAGTCGAGATGAGAAAGGCGAAATTTATCAGGCAGCTACTACTTCTAGCTAGATGCACCAGCCTTATCCAGTGCAGAGGCCGTACATGCAGATCTATGCACGCGGAGGGAGAAGATGAGCTGATCGGTGCCAATCTGGATCCTCTGGCGTGGACCTAGATGTCAGTGAACATGTCACTGATACAACTGCAGGCAGTATGACAGAGGATTTGCTTCGACCAGCGTGTGCAGCTGCCTTTAGGGGTGGGCGATTGGTATTTACGGTATTTAAAAAGTTCAGCATTCATAAAATGGATGTTGAAATTATGATCAGAAAATAGCTACCGAAACCAAAAATACCGAATCAATTCGGTATGATTTTTCGGTATTTTCGATGGATCGAGCAAATAAACAATTAGTTAGTTACTTGCGGTAAGGGGAGCCCGCGCCGAGGGATGCCGTCGTCGTCGCCGGGAGAGTCCGTGCCCAGGGGAAGCTGCGTCGGGGGACACCGCGCCGAGGCTCCCGTGCGGGGGACGCTGCGCCAAGGGAGGGGACGCCGCGCCGAGGCTAGCCATGTGGGGGACATTGCGCTAAGGGAGGGGACGCCGGCACGCCGCGCCGAAGCTCGCCATGTGGGGGACGCCGCGCCGAGGGAGGAGACGCCACGCCTGTGCGCCAGCCGTCGCGGGATGCCTAGGTTTTGTGGGTGGCAGCTAGGTCAGACAATGAGACAGGGCGTGGGTTGAAAGTGGCCAGTGGAGTGGGGGTAAACGCAGATGCACTGATGGCCTGATGGATGTATGGGCCATGTGCCCGTGTCCATGTGCTGACCCGAAGGCCTCGCGTTCGCGGTGCGGGCGTGCGGCTTGCGGGAGCCGGGATTGGGAGGAGCCAGCGCTGGAGGACGGTATATATATGGTATTTTGGTTTTCCAGATCTAAATACCGAACCGATACCGCAATACCAAACTTTTCTAAAACAACTATCGAACCAAATACCATATACCGAAAATACTGCAATTTTCGGTATTTTCAGTTCTGATTGTTATTTTATTATTGAGATTTTTTTTTGCCCACCTCTAGCTGCCGCCACCACTTCGATACATGACATTCTGAGACTGAGGTTGCTGACCATCCCATCTTCGGTTTGGGTGTAGCGCGTGCATGCATGCGATAGAGCACAGTCAGATGGTCAAGAATCTTGAGCACGGGTTAGCCACAATTTTACAGATTGCCCGTGGCTGATCATCGAAGGTGGTGCACGGTAGTTATCGCGTGTCTGGTTCATTTGGTGCGTACGAAATGCCAGTTCATCCGACACGCCGAATCGACGGTCGATCAAGTGCTTGGACACCTCAAGGAAGAGCTTAAAAGATCATGGGAACTGGCGGGGACGACTTGTTTCGATCTCAGACTCGCAGGGTCTTTTTTTCCTTTCCATTTTTTAAAGCAGGGACGGATTTAGGATGCGCTGAATGGGTATTAGAAATAAAAAATACCAGTTTTTGCCATAATAATTTCAAATCAATTGTTTTCTGTTCATTATTCAAGTTTCTACGATCTCTCTCACAAATATACACACGGTGTCACAATCACGCATCGTTATTCATTCAATGATTGTCCATTGACGAGATGACCGAAAAAATTATGGATTAACCAATTGGGGAATGGGAATTTAGGATTTTAAAGGGCAAGTAATGAATTTTCACCACTCTAGCATTAGTTGAACCACTATCGTGACTAGCTCAAGCTGGCGAGCCCCAAGCCTAGGTCGGACTCGAACTGTAGGCCATCGGACGACAGAGGCGGAGGGCCCTCTAAGGCAGCACTGCAGCAGCCTAGAGGGCGCAGGACGGGAGATCAGGGGCTGCCGGGTTAAAAGGAGAAAAATATCCGAAATAATCAACAATTAAATACGAATTGATAAAATAAGCCATTGATAAAAGAAATTACTATAATAGCAGCGGGACCCGCCACGCCGCACAGCGGCCGCCACCTGGCGTGGCGGCAGGCATGCTCCCACCACCTCGTGTGGCCAAGGCCCTGCGCCCGCCGTCCCGCATGGCATCAGCTGCGCCTGAAACCCTGCATCATTGCATGTGGCAATTTTTAAATTTCGCCGCATCACTGCATGTGGTAATTTTTAAATTTTATCATGTTTTTGGCAATTTTTAAATTTCCCTGCGTCATTGCATGTGGCAATTTTTAAATTTTATCAAGTTTTGCGCATACGTAATTTTGTCAAGTTAGAATTCAAATTTAATCAAATTTTCACGTATGGACATTTCTTTTTTACAATGTTACCGGCCCTATCGTCATTTGCGTAATTTAATTAATCAGTGATATTTTTTATTAGTATTTAAATGAGCAAATGCACTGCTCCCGCCACCTCGGGTGGCAAATGCACTGAGAGAACTGTGATTTCGCATTGGAAAAACATATTTAACTAAAAATTGCGAAAAATTACGCTTAGACGATAAATGTTCGCATTTTTCCGCCAAACCGCTGAATGCATGTCATCAATTGTTTGCATTATAATAACGTTACATTTTATGCAAATTGTAAAGAGATACCTGCGCTCAGATAACCAAATTAAATAAATAGTCTTCGAGTCATAAATCACTAACTTCAATATAATTGTAGGTCATTTTCGCTCCTCAACAAACTAATTAATTTTTTAATATAAATAAAACTATTAGACAAAATATATCTAATTAAATGCTTAGAACAAAATACACGATTTATTGCATATAACAAGTGCACTAACACTAATTATCTAATAAATATTAGCTCCCGCCATGCCGTGCGGGGCACTTACATATACACATACCTGACTACTGATTCTCGAGCTCCACCGCGTGAGGAATGAGTGTGAAGGCTGGGTGAGGAATGAGTGTGAAGGTTTCCGGCGGGTAGGACAGCGATATATATACACTGAATTTTGTGATCACTGTGACTTCTAAAGTCTATTAATTAGCATCTATTAATTAGCGTAAATTGCGTGATTACTGTTCGATCAATCAACCGTGAGTTGTTGGTGAATCCTCCTCCACAACCGTGCATTGTTGTGTTGTCGGTACGGGTTAATCACTCTGCTAATTAACACCCGCATGCAAAGATTCCCGCATTAAATATTCAATCGGCATGCAATGCAAACAGGGTGGCCGGCTGCTTTTGCCACACGGGGTGGCGGGAGCGAGCCGCGGCCATGCCGTGTGGCGGCCGCAGGCGCCACCGCCACTCCCGGTGGCGGGAGCAGGCTGCTGCCACACCCCGTGACGGCAGCTCGGCTCCCACCATGCCGTGCGTCGGCCGCAGTGCCCAGTGGCGAGACCCGCTGCTATTCGGATAATTAGTTTACACAGTGGATTATTATATTAATTGCCATTGAACTGTTGATTATTTCAGCAATTTTTCCATTAAAAGGCTGGGGCAGGTAATCCCCGAGATGCGGGTGAAAGACGCTGCTTCGCAACGCGGCGACGACGGTACGTCGCTGGAGGCGACAGCTAGGGTAGCCATTTAAAGTTAGGGACGGGGAGGCTGGGAGGGGACTCGGGTCACTCGAGTCGGAGGGAGCCAGGCGCGGAGAGCTTGAGTCTGGCGAGTGGTGGAGTGGGTTGGTGAGCTTGATGTGTTGATGGGGGCAGTGGGTTGCCAGGCGCATTGGGGCCAATTTGGTGGACTGGCTGATCTATTTCGGCTGAGCTCGCCTGTAGAATACGTGAATCTGACACCTTCTCATGTATACCTATATACCTCTTACGCATACTTAATTTTTTTTTTGTAAAAACAATGGTATTCATCTGAATACCCATGGATCATGCCAGGTCCGCCCCTGCTTCTGGGTTATTTGTTTAGTTTTTATTGGTTCCTTCTTCTTTTTTAATATAAGGCGTGACTCCTCATCAGTCGACTAAAAATAGAGAAAAATTCAATCGACATCTTTTACATTAATCAACAACCAACCATATTACATATAGTTTGGTGTTGTAAAAAAAATACAACAATCATTTAGATGATATTTTTTTAGTTGTTGCAAGTTCATTCAAAGAAAAAAAAATACACAATTCAAGAGGCTACGTATAGAGCTAGTATGTGCCAAAATGTAGTAGTGCATAATTTTTTTGCAGTTAAATTGTACACTTTTTATAACATCAAACTATGTAAAATTAGTTATTTACTGGGTAAATAAATCGACTGATATTTATCTATTTTCAAGTGACGAACAGGGAGCAATTCTGTTTAATGTAACGTCGGTCATGGCTGACTTTTTTTTAAAAAAGTTAAACACAATGCAAACGGTAATATCGCAGCCTGCAATTTGCATTGTACACGTGCAATGCAGCAGAGGCATTCTTGTAATATGGCCTGAATAATTTCGATAGTTCCGTTAACAATCCTTTGCGGGATTTATTAGCATGTCCATTAGTTTGTTTGAGCATGGTTGTACCTTAAAAATAGTTCCTTTAGTTATTTTTCTTAATTCTTGATTATCTAATTTTGTAGGAATTTTTTTACAACCAGCGCATCCACCCAGATCGAAGGACAACATCAATCAGTTCGGAAAAAGCTCTCAAGGATCGATTAGTAATCTATAGAAAATACGTTTTATAAACTTGCAAAAAGGGGAGTACTGAAGATTGACCGTCCAACCGCCACCAAATATATATGTTTGATAATTAGCACTCAACCCAAAATACAAACATATATTTTGAACAACTTTTCACCGCCAAACAGATCTGATTTACAAGAGCGAAGAGTAAACGAAAATAGTCATTACTTCCAAGCAGATTACAGTAACTATTTTTGATAGTCTTTAATTACCCAGCATTTTTTAAAAAAAGCCCAGGTGCTGCGCGCGCCTCCTACTTGGCGACCACGCCGTCGTTGCCGGCGAGCATCATGTACTTGTCGCGGCGAGTCAGCCCAGTGCACTCGAACCCGAGCGCGGAGCCGAGCCGCCGCTGCACCCAGTTGGCCACCTCGGCGCCGGCCCTGCCCCCGGCGCGCGTCCGCTCTCGTGGCACAGCGCCCAGGAACTCCACCCGGTAAGACGGCGCCGGGTTGGCGAAGAACGCCACGGGGTCCAGCCACTTGTGCCCGCTCGCCGTGGTGCCGTAGAGCGCCGTCACCTGCGCGTCCAGCGCCACGGGCTCCATGTCGTCGGCGAGCTCCGCGAACAGGGGGCTGAACCGCAGCAGGTAGGGCTCGCGGCAGGTGGTGCCCTCGGGGCACACCGCGAGGTCCCCGAGTTCCAGCAGCCGCGACATGGTCTCGGCGTCGCGCTCCCTGTCGCGCGTCAGCCGCACCGTCTTGATGGGCGCGATCATCTCCGACAGCCGGCTGAGGCTGTACGTCACGGCGGGCACGGGCTTCTGCAGCGCGGTGGTGAGCATGATCGGGTCGACGAGCGTGCGGTGCGTGCACACGTAGAGGACGCCCCTGCGCTTGCCGCCGGCCGCCGGGGCGCGGAGGCCGGAAGCGCGGAAGCGGACGCCGAAGAGCGCGGCGACTACGAAGTTGATCTTGTAGGGGAGGACGATGCCGATGTTGATGCGGATGACGGAGAGGATGAGCCCGAGCGGCAGGAAGAGGAAGAAGGCGAGCGTCGCGGAGGCGGTGGGGAGGAAGGCCAGGCGGCCGTCATGGAAGATGAGTGGCTTCGGGTACCTCTCTCGGGGCAGCTTGGCGTTCTTGGCGTTCTCCCTGCTTACCACGTAAACTTCCTGTAGTAATCACATAAGCACTCCGTTATTTTTAATTCGAAGTTAATTGTGACTTTTGTGATCAAGGAATTATTACAACTTTGCAAAAAGAACACAAAATATGAATCTACCGTACTTCTTTTACTCGAGGAAACTATGATTAAGCTATGTACAATTTAAAATGTAGTTCATCTTCTCCAAAATAGTGCCCAAATAAATTAATACTGAGCGCTCCTATTTTATTTTTTTAGCCAACGGCTCTCCAAAATTAGCATTCCAGAACGAAAATAGTTATTGTCTTGGTGCCACATAGATCTATATGGCTAATGCTAGGCCTTCTCTGTAATGCTGGCCCTGTTTCCTTGACCTATCTTTTTGAGCTAAATGTTTCCTTGACCTATCAATTCCCTATTCATCTCCTATTCACGACCCAAACTTACTGTTCACATCTTCAACCCGACCCAATTTTCTTAAGAGTAAATTACACTTTTGCCCTTTAAAGTTGGACGGAATACTCACTTGGCCCCTTAAACTTTATTTTGTATCAAACAGCCCCTAGAGTTGTTTCCGGGTATCACGCAGGCTAATTTTTTCAGCATCCAAAGCTATTCGAGAACTTTAGTGATCGATCCAAACCGTTGAATTTGTTCATCTTGTCAAAACGTAGCCACCAACCAAGTTTCGTATTTTTTCGAATTTGTTTGTTATTTGTTTTCTAATTTTGAAAATCAGCCTTCTAAATAGTCGCTGATTTTCAAAATTAGAAAACAAATAACAAACAAATTCGAAAAAATACGAAACTTGGTTGGTGGCTACGTTTTGACAAGATGAACAAATTCAACGGTTTGGATCGATCACTAAAGTTCTCGAATATCAAAAACCCATCAAAGTCTACAGAGGGATCCGTAGATTGAAATCTACGCTAGCCCAACTCTCTCTCTCTATATATATATTCACAACTATATTTCTACATCGTAAGTTTAATTAGCTATAGTAAAGATATAGCGCCACTAATAATGGTTTAGGCCTTGTTCTTTTGAGCTGTTCTGAACAGTTGAACGACTGAAATGACTGAACTTCGAGAGCTTCTCAAGATAGTCTCGAGATTCAGATACATTTTGTTTGACTTTTTAAAGCGTTAGACCCATCTTCAAAACAGCAAAAAAACAGACTAAAAAAACTCAAAACATATGTGTTTCCAAAACGTAGATAAGTCGTTAAGCTGTTAAGCCGTTAAGCTGTTAAGCTGAAAAGAACTGGGCCTTAAAAAGAAAGCCATGAGTACTATCACCATTCATGGACCATGGTACTCCTAAGAAGAAAGGTTTGGTGATGATTAAGGGGTGTGCTAGATCATTTGTGTTCTTAATTTCTATGCGCACGGCAATATATAAAGCTTTTGCAATCGGAGAGAAATTGATAGTCCGAGCTTAATAAATGCCCTACTTCAATTATAAATGTCCTCTCTATCCACAAAATAGGTCTCTTTCATTCTTTAATTTCGGAGTATCTGTTCCTTTCAGCATTTGTCTTTGGTGTACTATCTTGATTACTCTTGTGTAGTACGGCTCAAAACAGATAACGAGTATTGCCTTGTTGACTTTAGAACGTGTCTTACAACCATTCGTTTTATTCAAAAAATTAGTGCAAACATGTAAAAATATAAGTCATGCTTAAAGTATGTTTAACGATAAAACAAATCACAACAAAATAAATAATATTTCACCTTTACTAGTTATTAGGCGACTGAGACTTATTTACCTCTCAGTCAATTTTCTCACATACGTAGATGTTCGTTGGATCTTTTATGTGTCCTATGGAGGTGTTTGATCAACGGCTCAGAAGATCGACTGAGAGTTAAATAAGTCTCAGTCGTCTGATGAGAAGACAGTCCCATAATATTTACATATATTTTTTGAATAAGACGAATGGTCAAATATAATATCCAAAAGTCAACAGTGAACTATAATTTGTAACGGAGGGAGTATTACTTTCCTGTCTAATTTGACTTGACATAGTCTAAAAAAACTAACTCTTAATATCTCTTATAATATATTGTTTATAATAATAAAATTATAGTCATTAGAAAGTATCTAAAATATGAATTCAATGGTACCATTGATCACAAAATTTTACATAACTTTCAAAAAATTGCTGATTAAAATTACGAGGTTTGAATCTTAAAATACGTGAACACTATATAAAACTAAACAAAACGAATGGTTTATAAAAAAATGATAGATTTAGTTTTTACGTTGTAAAAGAAGACGGCCTATAAAGCTTTGATTTTAATCCCACGTGACCGCGCGAGATTACCATTTCGAAACTTGAAAACTTGTACCATACATCTCGAACTTTCCTCACTCTCATGCAGTCGAATGGCAAAGGATCCCAGGCCATCCTTCATGAAGTACAATAAATCTTGTTGGATGAGCTAGCTTGTCACACCAGACGCCCTCCACAGCATGAAAGTCGTATTAAATAAAGAAGAGAAAAACGAAGAGATCCAGTTCCTCGTCTTTGGAACCATCTCGCACCATTAGCCCAGAAGCAACGACATCGTACCCTACAGTGGTTCCAATCTATCTATCTATCTATCTATCTATCTAAATCAGAGTTAAACAAAACCACCATATTAATCCTAAAATCCTAAAAATTCCCATATTAATCATAGAAAAAGAAAAAAACTACATCATTGAATATGAATATTATTATGTAAATCTAGCGGTCAATATTAACCTCTATAACAAACTACTGAAACTGATCTATATATTAGAGATAAACTCTAAATCTAATTTGATATATTTTCTAATCTTAACACAAATCTAGCCACGCAAACGCGCGGATCACCTTGCTCTTTATATTATTAAACTAGAGGAAAACGGAGCTACCACGTTAGTACACATCACCCAGATTATTTCAGCTGTTCGATCAACGGTGGGACCAAATCATAACGACCTAGATCATTTATAGAAATTCACACATAAATCAAGAAAAAAAAATAAAAGATATGTGCCGTTGATTTTTGTGGAGCCGGATTATAACGGCTTAGATTAAAAAACAGAGCCACCACGTTAGTTCACATCACCCAGATTATTTTAGCCCTTCGGTCAACAGTGAGACCAAATTATAACAGCCTAGATCAATCAAAGAAATTCTCACATAAATCAATAAAAAAATAAAGATCTGTGTCGTTGATTTTTGTGGGGACGGATTATAACGGCTTAGATTAGAAGAAAAATATTAGAAATTTGGAATAGAAAAAAACGGAGCCACCACGTTAATCCACATCACCCAAATTATTTTAGTCGTCCGATCAACGATGGGACCAAATTATAACGGCTTAGATCAATCATAGAAATTCACACATAAATCAAGAAAAAATAAAAAGATTTGTGCCGTTGATTTTTGTGGGGCAGGATTATAACGGCTTAGAATAAAAAACAGGGCCACCACATTAGTCCACATCACCCAGATTATTTTAGTCGTTCGATCAACGATGGGACCAAATTACAATGGCCTAAATCAATCAAATAAATTCTCACGTAAATCAAGGAAAAAAAGATCTGTGCCGTTGATTTTTATGGGACCGGATTATAACGGCTTAGATTAAAAGAAAAATATTAGAAATTTGGATTAAATACTAAAGATAATATAATATGATTATCTTAGTCGTTCAATCAACTATGGGACAAAATTATAACGACCTAGATTAATCAAAGAAATTCTCACATAAATTAAGAAAAAAATTTAAAAAATATGCGACTTAGATTAAAAGAAAATTTTAGAAATTCAGATTAAATGTTAAAGCTTATATAATATATTAGAGATCTCTAAATCTAATCTGATATATTAGAGATACGCTATATGCCGAAACAAATCTACCCGAATAAACGCGCAGGCCAGCTCCTTGTTTAATATGATAGTATAATATACTGTATTAATCTGCTGCAGTACTCCTGCATCAGTGAAATGAGCTTCCCATTTAACTCCATGCAACTCTCCAACAACACTGTCCAAAAGTATTAGAGACCCTGTGTTTAGATAGTGAATCCCTTAAATTAGGGACTATGACGGCTAGAATGTTCAGATGGTCAAGATTTGATCTTGCGCGCGTGTTTCTCATCCAACGAATCCCAATTGCAAAGGAATTCCATCATCTCCTTTCAACAAATTTTGCGCCTGTGGTACGACGCCATCTAGCATCGGCCGTAAAAAGCAGATGGTACTTCACTCGCCAACGCCAAATAAGGACCAGTACACTGCTTACAGCATCGTGCAGCAGGTGAGAAGTAAAGTTCGTCAATAAAAGGACCTGAAAAACTGGTTCCTGAACCCCATCTCTAGTGTCTACAGTTGCCGACGCCGGGACGCAAGTGCAACGGCCGAACGAACAGCGCAGAGCAATTCCAAACTACCGAACGAGCCGCGCAGAGCAGTTCCAGTAATGGACGGATCGCCCGGAAAAGAACGCGTTCTCCGGCGCCCAATGCTGCCGCTGTGTGCGCAAGTGCGCGGAACAGCAGGCTGGCCTGGGCCGGAGGAACACCGGCGTAAATACCACCAAACCCCTCATAAATGCGTGGTTCGCGTAGGCATGCATGTGTGCTGTGTACGGCCGCGGCCCGTGGCAGCCTGCCTACCTCGCGAGCCTGCATCTCGCCGTCCCCCCATGAGTTGGCCCTAAAGTTGGCGACCACATGAGCGCTAGGCACGTATTGCCGTATTGCCCGGCCGGCCAAAATGCAATAACGCTTATTTTTTATTGTTAATTTAAGGGCCGTTTGGTTTGCACGAACCATTTTATTTACACGCAAAATTAATTTCTTAACTCTTGGTAGAGTTGACGCTTGCATTGAATACAACCCAAATTTTTATATATATTTTCATTCATTCTATATGACAAAACTTATGGATAACTTACAACTACTCCCTATAATTTAAAGTAAGAACTTCGACTGTAAATACTTTTTAAAATGATTTAAATCGAATATACGAAAATCACGTGCATATTTGCCTTGAAGCGCATTCCAAGATATAGCAACTTCCATAGGGTCTATAAATATTATTTTAATGTATTAGATATCAAAGTTATGTTCGGAGTGAGTATTTTATATGGATCTTATGATGATCAATCCCTCGATGGGCCGCACGTACGTACCCGCGAGCAAACTACCTGATCGGGTATATATGATCAGGCTAACCTGATCAGTCTTCGATCAATCGTCTTGCTTACCGGTTACGGTGCTAAGCCAAAAGTGGCGGTCAAGCAATAGTCTAGGTAACTGATCGTGAAAATATTGGCCGTACGGTTTCTTTCAATTTTATGTACCATCATGTCTAGGTTCTGTGCAGTGTGTAACTGTGGTCCGTGGATATGTCCAGAGGGCAATCAGCCAATCAGGGCCCTGGGGTTGCCGAGCATCGTCTGGTCGAGCAGCTATTACTGGCCCCTAGTGTATGCACTATGTAGCACTGTTAGCTACATAAGTGTTTTGGGTGACGGCAGTTGTAAAACTTGTAAATTAGATTTCTTGCTTTGGAGTTTTTGACCCTTGTAATCAACTCTTCTTCTACTTTTAAATGGATGGTAGCTCTCCTGCCTTTTATTAAAAAAAACTAATTAACTGATTACATTTTCATGATCTTATAATATCACCACAATTATAAAACTGCAGCAGATAGTTTACCTTTAGCGTTAAAAAATTCGTGACCCTGTAATTTGTGCTATCCGTTGTTTTTCACTAACCCTTTTTTTTGTACTTTTCAACCTATAGTAATTCATTTTAGTTAATCACCTTAAATTTCATGAAAATCAGTCACTTCCCTTTTTTTTACAGTAAACATAACTTTAGATTTTTGTATTTAGAGTTCACATCAGTCAATATTTCTCTTTGTAGATTTGATATGTTCATATATTTCTAGTGTACAATAGTAGATTAATTTAAAAGGCAGTTATGTTTTGTCAACATAGTTGCATCTGGACAAGAAAGCCCCGTAAGTATTACTATAACATATGTTAAGTTGGTAGTACAAAAATGATATCATTGTACTTGCCATGCAAAAATACTATATAACACAATACACATAACATTTTATAGGAGTACAACTATGTTTGGTCGACGTCGTATATATCAAAAGCTGGTCTAATTACGACTACAGCAATTGTGTATCCTGTAGAAGCCCAATGAGGAAGTGGTACAAACAAGATCATTTTTTGACATTTTTAGAAAATGATTTAAGATTGCAAAAAGGCAACTGTTTCAAAAAGATGGAAAAGGATAACAACGTTTTGCTTTTTTGCCTCAAAAAGAGGCGAAAAAATGACGTTCTACATACCATCGCTCTACATGCCCCCTCGAGCATACTGTGCATAGTCAAACAGCACACTAAAAACCCGATTAATGAATGAGAGCTCAGCACGCCATGTAACGTATGTACGTACGCACCTTGCAGTAGGGGACGAAGAGGTGGCCGAGAGGACTGGAGTCGTTTCCGACGACGGCGACGTTGGCCTCTCTTCCGTCGGCTCCGAGCGTCTCCTTCTTGACCTTCTGCCTCAGGCTCGGCGCGCACAGCAGCCCAGTGAAGTACCAGCCTCGCCCAACCCTAACCAGCTGCAACTCGCAGCCGACCACCGCGTCGGCGGCCATGTACTCCTTGAGGAACCACTCCACCATCACCCTAGGCGCGCTCGTCACCGCCACCTTCCTCCTCGCCGGCAGCCAGAGGCGGCCGTACACCTGCGCGTTGAGCGCCTCCATGAAGAACTTGGGCAGGACGGCGCGGGCCACGAGGTCCACGTCCCGGGGCCTCAGCCCAGAGAAGGTGACGAACGCCATGACCCTGACGCCGGCGTCGCTGCGCTCGCCCAGGGCGCAGACGAGCGGGAAGGCGCAGAGCAGGAGCAGCGCCCGGAGCAGGCTACCGCCCTCGCAGGCGACGAGCATGAAGTAGGGGAAGAGGGCGCTGGTCCTCAGGAGCGCGCCGTGCAGGTCGCACACCACGGTCCGGTCGGCCGCGGCGGCATCCGGGAGGGTGCACTTGGAGGTGGCGGCGGCGGCGGCGGCGGCGTGCGAGACGGAGGACGACTTGGAGGCGGTGGTGTTGCGGTAGTACTGGAAGGCATGGCCGCGGAGCTTCCGTGCCGCGCGGTAGAACGTGAGTAGCCAATGGGCGGCTACCTTGGGGAGGATGGTGGGGAAGACCATCTCCTCCTCCGACGTATGAATATACGTGGTGCAGTGCAAGGTACGTACGAACTAGTACCAGCTTTACAATGGCTCTGCTCTGCTCAGCTTGGCTGCTACAGCCAGTTTGTTTCTTCGCTGGATATGCTCAAGTGTGCGTGTGATGGGCAAGAAAGGTGGCGGTGGCAGTGTGTGATGCAGAGCGGGGAGGGCGGGCGTGTGTATATATAGAGTGGGCGGATGTGGGGGTGCGAGCGAGGCTGGGAGGTGGGGGAAGTAGTACGTGGAAGGGAATTTAAGGGGGTGGGTGGGGGGACGCGCGCAGCATATAGCGGGTTCGTATACTCGTGTATATATGTACACTCATCGTAGGCAGCGGAGCAAGTGGGGAGTTTGACCGCGCGGCCCGGGGATATATAGCTCGACCAATCGGCGCTTCCGACGCGGCATTCATGAATCACAGCTAGCCAGCTAGGCCTCGCCGCTGGGGCAGCGCGCGGGGAGAGCTAGCCATCGAGCTACGTACGTACGTACGCCGCGCCGTGCCCATCGGCCGCTCTCCACACGTGGCCATGCATGGTGATCCTTCGGGAATCGCAGAGGTTTTACTGCCGGACGGCTGGCTACGGCGCGCGATCCGGCGATCGGCACGGGGAAAAATGGCTCGATAGTCGATCCGCGGGGACTCGTTGCGCACTCGCGCTCTAGTACGCCCTGGACCGATCGATGGACGTGCATGGTGGCTTTTAGCTCTCTCCAGTCGCTCGCTCTCGCGTGCGGCCGGTTCGTCGTTAATGGCGCGAGCTAGCCGAATGCTTTGTGTGCCTAAAAGCTATAGCTGTGAATTGTGATGCGATCGAATCGTTGATGGATTGTCGTGCTCGTGTTGGGTAGGTACATGATGTGTGCAATGGATCAGCAACTACCACACAACACCAGTACAATGTGTTTGGTAGGTATATTAATTGTTTATTCTTAATTAAAACTCCAGCGTTTTCTAGATTATTCACCACGTATGGAAATTCAAATAATTTTCTCAAATCTTAAGCAATCTTCCAACCATAACATAAATTTGAGCTAGATACCCACTTTTAAAGGGAGCTACGTATATTTTAATCTAAGATAACATTGAGCATACACAATAATTTTTTTTACAATCTAATTCAAGATTTGATCAACTTCTAAATAAAAAAATTTCATCAATGGTAAAATCATAACCTAAATCTGAGCTGGATTCACATCTTTAATGGGAACAACATCTTAATCTAAGCAAACTCCATACATACATTAGTTTTTAGCAACCTACTTGAAAAATTGACCGAGCTAGATTTACGTCCAAAATCCTTCACCCATCATAAAAAACTACTCTTTCTCCAAATTTAAAGTAAAAAGATTATAAAGGAATTAGTTAACAATGAATGAATAATTTACATCCAAATTTAGAGAAACTATAAATTTAAATCTAAATTTACCTATAAATGAAGTTAGGATAATGGTACTATCCTTTAATCACTTGGATTGGAGTAAAATTAACAAATTTTGAAAAACTTGATGAGCATCTCCCCACCACCTTGTGCTTGGACTCACTTGGACTGTAGTAAAATTAACAAATTTTGAAAAAGTTGAGGATCATCTCCCCACCACCTTGTGCTCGGACTCTTTGTTCTTGGTCATGGTAACATGGGGAGGAAGAAAACTATATATGTTCAAATAGTGTCTGAGTATATTTACTACCGACTTGTATCATGTGTCTAATCATTACATACCTATATATGATAGGCAGCTAGAGGACACCGTAACCGGTCCGGAGGCCAAAAGAGGTAGCTAGCCAGCTAGCTTGATCCACCGTTGTGCAACGTAGAGCATGTACAATGGTTGAGACATCAGTTGCCTCTAAATATTGTAGAGACAACACTAGAGAAAATGTGGACTACATGGGCCTCGGGTATCTTCTTAGAAAACCCATGGAGTGGCAAACAGGGGCGACCTGAGTCGACTAGAAGAGGATGGGAACTACTCGGGATATATCTAACTTGTACGCCAAAGATAGCCTCGAGGATAGAGATTGATTCCGTTTGGTTAGAAGATTTGTACTTGTAAATACAGGTGCGTATACTTGATGGACACTTTAGAGATAAGATTCGGTACCATAAACCGGATATGACCATGTAACCTTATCCCTCTGCACTATATAAAGAGATGGTAGGGGGCCGAAGAGACATAAGCTTGATCATCAGATCATTAACATAATTCCAAGAACGCAGGATTAGGGTATTACCTCCACCGCGAGTGCCTGAACTTGGATAATCCCTGTCTTGTGTTACCATCAAGTTTGAGATCTAGCGTACAACCCCGTTGAAATTCATTGCCGACGATAACCCCCAGTTAACCAACCGTCGACAGTTGGCGCGCAAAGCTTGATGGCATCATCAAAATTGCTAGGCGCTGTCTTCACGCCGGGGAAAGCATTGCGCTTCGGATCCTTGGAATTTGTGGCCAACGACATCGGCAACCTTCGTCTCTGTTATCCTAGAGTGATCTCATCTAAAGAAGTTACCTGCGCTTTACCATCCTCTTCTCTATTCGGACCAGAGAATTCTGCAGCTACTTTGGCCAAATCAATGAGCCGGCAATTCCATCCTGCACACTCTTCTGGAGCGGGCAGAGAAGGACTCGGCACCAATGCTTTATGCTTCCCCGAACTCGGACATGATCCAATCCGGGGGAATCTCCGCGTCTCAGATCAGATCTCCTTTCGGGTTCAGGAACTATGTTGCAACTTTGTGCAGACCTTCCCCGAACTCGGGACAGGAGGTGACCGGGTTGAGAATCAACTTTAGAAGCCGGTCAGAGCAATCTGATCGGATCCAATTACGTTCATGGGTGTCATCAATGGTGGCCAATCTCTCGGACAGAGTGAGCAGGCCAGCCTCTCCCACTCGAATTCCGAGTCGGACGAGAGCACAGAGGTCTGCAACTATAACGAAGTCTTCGTCCTCGGTGCCGGTGATCCCCACTCGTCATCTCAGCGCGTCGGGGATGAAGAGGCCGCCACGGAAGCGGTCGATGTTGATCAATGCCTTGCAGAAGATCAGGAGCGCATGCGCCAACTTCAAATCCGAGGCCGCAATGTACAGAACGAATTGCGGGCGGTGAAGCTGAGGGAGCATGAAGTTTACACCACACCACAAGCCAGCATTGTCGCTTCTAAGACCTTGAAGATCATGGCTCCCCAACTCCCAGAGGGCAGCCCTCTTATTCAAACCTTGGCAAACCTTGGCACGAGCAACGGCCAGGGTCAAGATGGACGCGATCCAGCAGAACGACGCGCACCCGGCTTCAACTACGACAATGACGGCAAACAGCCGATCGGCTCGTAACAGGAGCAGGGCGCGCGCATCCGCTGCCGGAGGATCACACCGATCGGCGGGCCATGACCTCCGCCACGCCATAGAAGAAAGGAGGAGGAAACGTGCCGACAGCAAGTGAGCTTCCCGCAGCCATCGCAGTCGGCATGACCATCATGGCGGGCACCCTCGTCAAGGCCAACGTTACGAACATCACAACAGATCTCCGCGGCGCCAGCAGCCACGCCCCTTGGAAGGAATTCGGGCGTACACCCAGGATTTCCTCTGAGTGGTAAACATGGGGCTATTGTGGATTACATGGGCCTCGGATATCTTCTTAGAAGGCCCATGGAGTGGCAAACAGGGGCGACCCGAGTCGACTGGAAGAGGATGGAAATCACTCGGGATATATCTAACTTGGACGTCAAGGATAGTCCCGAGGATAGACTTTGATTCCGTTTGGTTAGGAGATTTGTACTTGTAAATATCGGTGCGTATACGTGCTGGACACATTAAAGATAAGATTGGTATCATAAACCGATATGATCATGTAACCTTATCCCTCCTGCACTATATAAAGGGAGGGGTAAGGGGCCGTAAAGGCATAAGATTGATCATCAGATCATTGACAATTCCAAGAACACAGGATTAGGGTATTACCTCCACCGCGAGGGTCTGAACTTGGATAATCTTTGCCTTGTGTTACCATCATGCTTGAGATCTAGAGCAAAACCCCGTTAAAATTCATTGCCGACGATAACTCCTAGTTAACCACCTGTGCGTGTCGGAACCGGATCCTCTGCAGTTACTGACCTTTGCAGTTGAGTCACTGACATGTGGGCCGGCCACGCCAAGGGGAATAACCGGAGAGGATCTCAATCCATGTGTCTACGTTGCGCACACATGACGATACAGTAACGTAGGTGTCGACGGTTTTTGTTCGCTCTCCAAGATTTATGTCAAGGCAGCGACTAGCCGAAATACGTAAGGCTCGCCCGGCCGGGCGTAACCGCGTACGTACGGCCGGCGCTGCCCATGCTCCCTCACGACTGAGGGTACGTAGGTCCATTCGATCGGTCTATTTTTCGGCCTGGCATAAGCTGCTGTCTTGGCGAATCGCGAGGATGGACGATCATTCGACACCGCAGCCAACGATCGATCAGTCGGCCATGTAGGGGCACCGAGCTCCTTTTACCAAAAAAGATTATAATGAGGAGACTTCATTCCTCTCGTAAAAGGTTGGAGTATATAAGCTTTGAACAATAGTACTCCCTCCGAGGGATAACGTAAGAACTTTTACAACTACTAAGCACTAGAACTTTGCACAACGATTAAGATGGTGATGAATTTAAGAAAAGAGTAAATAGAAATGATCTCATACCCACGTATAATTGCCATGAATAGATGATAGGCGACTTTGTATGGGTGCTAATGGAATGCAAAGTGAGGGCAAACGGCCTGTTGAATCTTTAAAAACAGGGGCAAATTCACAATCCAGAAATATTGAGGGTAAAATCACAATTAGATCTCAAAATCAGGGCAAAACACAATTTTTCCATTTTAAAAAGGAGTAAATAGAAATGATCTCGTACCCACGTATAATTGCCATGAATAGATGATAGGTATGGGTGCTAATGAATAAATGTAGATGGTTTAAAAGCCCATGATAACCATGTGATTGGACCAAATTTTCTTTTCCATGAGAATTGACCAACATTTTGAAATCTTATCAAAATGTATTCAGTAAAAAATTAAAGATTTAGAATTTAAAGTTTTGGTCAAATTTCAAAATTCAATCAGGTTTCAAAATAATTTCAACTTTGTTCAAATTCAAATTTCAGAATTTAGTCAGATTTAAATTTCACATTTGGTCAGACTTTAAACTTTAAAATTCAGGCAAGTTTCAGTTTGTTTCCAAATTTGGCTAGGTGTAAAAAATCAAATTTGTCCAGATTCCAAATTTAAAAGTTTATCTAGATTTTCACTTTTTAATCCAGATTTCATAATTTAAATTTCCTTAGATTTTGAATTTATCTTTTTTCATAGTTTACATTTTCTAATTCACTAATTTTTTGAACTTAGAAATTTGGTCAGATTTAGTTGATTAGAAAATCAAGGGCAAATGGGTTATTTTATAGGCAAAAACGGCTTGACAGACGGAATCCAATCAGCAATGGCATACTTGACAATAAAAGGTGATTGCAATGACATATAAGTAACATACAACTTGCAATGGTATGTTTGATAAATTTGACTTTGCAACAACATGAAAAATTTGACCCTTTATGATATCCAACACGATAGAGCAGTATGATAAGGATTAAAATATGAGAGAGGACTGTAAAGAGACATAAGGTAATAATTGAATAGGGGATGAATAATTATGAGGTAGTATATGAATGGGCATAATATTAGATATGTCTCAAAAAGCATGTTCAATGGCGGCTCTATCCTAGTCCCAAATCTTGATCTAGTTCTCAATGTTGAGGATGTAAATAATGAGTTTAGGGATGTAAATAGTAAAATTTTGTGTTGACATCAGATTTTGAGATTCGAAAAGAGGCAACACTGAACGTGCTCTAGCGGGGCAACCCCATAAGAGCAAATCCAGGTGGCCCTCTATAAAACTGTACCAGATATAGAGGGGTTGCTGGAGAGAAGAAATCTTTTAGATGGTAGTATAATTTGTGAAGGAATTTTAGAGTGATGGATAGAGGGGACGCTAATAGTATTTTAGAGGGAAAATATAGAGGGGGACAATGATCCCTAAATTTGGTCCCCTATAGCCTCATATAAAGGCTTCCTCTAAAAAAATCTTTTCCTATATTTTTCTCATTTCCAACAGCATCTCCTATATGGAGAATTGTATAGGGGAATGATATAGAATCCCTACATATAAGGGAATGAAGACCAATTCTCTATTTTAGGAGATGGAATAGGGAATATTGTTGGAGCATATAGGGGAAGAATCTGGCCCCCATTTTTGGGTAGGGGCTCTTTTGAGAAGTATGTTGGAGAGAGCCTAAGCGCTGGCAAGCACTGGCCGAGATATATACCTATTAAGTGAAAACCACTCCTCTATGCTGAGTCAGCTTCAATTCTCTGATCCACCACCACCAAGAACACGAAAAAAGCTTTGCACTAAAGGAGAAACAGGACCCATCTTAATTTTAGCACTGTGCAAAATAAGGCTCTGATTGCTGAGCTACGATGCTTTGTCAAACCAAATTGATTAATTCCGTTGTCTTAGTTTATGATATCGTAGTATTTCATCGTACACGTCTACTCAGAAACACTAAGGTTATGTTTTTTAGGGCTTAACATCTTAACGAAATATCAACGTTTTGAAAAAACATATTATTTAAGTTTTTTGAGTTCGTTTTTTCGCTGTTTTGACATGGTTAGCCTTTAATGAGCGAATCTGCAAGTATATCCTTAGTACTTACATGTTTGATACCGATGGTTTGGTTTTGGATCTATATTTTTATAACATAGTACTTAATGTCAATGTGTTCGGCAGTAATACTTAACCTAATTCATTATCGCAATATAATGCATTGTCTACAACTATAAATTTTGGGATTAAAAATTGTTAAGTAACACTGCTCATTGATTTTATAACATGCCTCACAATAGACTGATAGTATGTTTGGACCTTTTTCCACGAGATAGTTTCCACTATAAGACTGAAGATGTAATCTAACATGGAAATTTTAATATCAACACACCCATCATAATTTGTGTGTGAGCATGTAATTTTTAGTTAACCGCTTATCTGAAATTTTAGTATCACGGTTCTGGGTGCATGCATGTCTGCATAATGCTTTCAGTAGTCGAACATCATCTCCTTTAACATTTAAATATGAGAGAATTGCACTGTTGCTCTTTGAATTCTCAGCAAATCTCACTTAGCCCCATAGACTTGTAAATTGCGATGTCGGCCCCCTAAACTTGTAACCATTTTCACCGTTGCCCTCAATCCATTAGGTTTCCGTTAAAATGCTGTTAAATGCTGAGGTGGCGCCTATGTGTTAGTTAAGTGCTAACGTGCGCATGTGAACGGTTACGTGGCGGTGACTATGACTAAATAATCTAGAAAATCCAAAAAAACAATAAAAAAACCTAGGAAAAAGAAAATTCCAAAAAATTGGAAAAATAATAAAACCCCAAAATGAAAAAGCCACAGTAAATTTAGAAAAATCAAAATATCTCAAAAAAGAGAAAACCCCAAAAAACTAAAATACTAAAAATTCACAAATCCAAAAAAATGTAACAAATAAAAACTATAAAAAAACATTTTTTTTAAAACTTCCTTTTTTGGATGTTTCTTTTTTGGGTATGTTATTGAATTTTCTTTCTTTTGTTTCATTTTCTTTCATTTTTCTTTTTTTTGAACTTTCTGGGATTTTTTAAATTTTGGTTTTGTATTTTCTAGATCTTCTAGATTTTTTGTGTCCTATTCACCACCACGTAGCCGTCCGCATGCGCACACGTAAGCACTTAACGAACACATAGGCGCCACCTCAGCATTGAACGGCATTTTAACGAAAACATAACGGATTGGAGGGCAACGGTGCAAACGGTTACAAGGTCAGGGGGCCATCGCAATTTACATGTATAGGAGGATATGTGAGTTTTGCTGCGAGTTTAGGGGACAACAGTGCAATTATCTCTTTAAATATCTCATCACTTCTACTCGACCGTCCATTTCGTCGGATTTCTTCCCAAGCAGCATGCACGTGCATCCCCCGCCAGACACGCATGAGGCATTCATCCTTATCTCTTCCAGGGACTCCCCACCACCCATTGACTTCTCTCCTCTCTCTCTCTCTCTCTCTCTGTTCTCTTCTCATGGCTCGATGTTCCCTCGCGCAGAGGAACTGTGCGCCACCGGCGAAGAGCTTCAAGCCAGCCACCACGCCTCCCCCTCTCTCCAACCCTCCTCCTCTCTCTCACCCTCTCTCTCCTCCTCTCTCTCCCTCCCTCTCTTCCCCCTCCGCCGTCGCCGGTGCCGCCCCACCTCCTCCTCCCTCGTGCGGCGGCCGGTGCTGCCCCGCCCATCTCATGCGGGGGGTGTCAAGCTCGCCGTTGCGCCGCCAGATCCAGCGAGCAAGGGGCAGGGTCTCGCCGGATCTGGGGAAGAAGGAGGCCAGTAGGAGACCCATCCCATTTCAGACTCGAAACCTGAGGTTTGTCTCTGAAAACCTACGATTTGTGTGCTCGAAATTTGAAGTTGCACATATGAAACCTTCTCACTTCTCGGTCTGGAACTCTGGAGGCTACGCCCTATGAAAATGTACCTTTTCTACTACTGAAACTTGAATCTTTGCCTACCGAAACTTGAACTTGGCACTATTGAAACTTGGGTCTTACTATCAAGATGCTTTCTGAAACCTCAGGTTTCATTGTCAGGTTGCACGAAACCTGGGGTTTCACGATTTTCGAAAACTTCGTCCTTTTTGCTACTGAAACTTAAGTTTTGACCATTGAAACTTGGATTTTGCCTACCGAAACTTGAACTTTGTACTATTGAAACTTGGTTCTTAATCTCGAGAAACTTTCTTAACTTTCGAGTTTCGTCGTCAGGTTGCCAGGTTTCATCAAGTTTCTGCCGTTATTTTTCAAGTTTGAGTAGGCATTTGCCAAATTTCAGCGATGACGTCATGCTGACGTCATTGGTCCGGACGGTCCGGACGTCCGATCCCTGGCGTTGCCCTACTTATTTTCCTTTAATAATGGAACAGGCGAGTCAGAGCATTTAACTACACAATATCTCGTTAGTGCTATCTCAATATACTATTTTGGACTTTGTTTCGGTGAATTTTCATGCCTAAAATAAACGGACTTCACCGCAATACTATTTAAGGTACCATATAACGTAATCCAGGGAGCCGAGGATACTTGACTCACTAATAGGGAACGGGTCTTTTATCTCGGCACATCAGACCCGGTTAACTACAAACCTGGACTGACAGTGGCATCAGTCCCGGCCCTCATCTACTAGGTCAAAAGCATTCAGGGAGCCTAGGATACTTGACTCTTGCATGCAATTAACCTTATATTGTCTGATTAGTTATACGGTAATTATAGTTTTGAATCGTATCACCTTTGGACGGAAACAGGAAAAAATATTTAATAAACAAAATGACATGCGATTATAAACAACGTTGGTTATCATGTAATTACAAGAAATTAGTCATTAAATATTATTAATCTTCAACTAAAATTTTCCATTGATTCCATCTTAACTAGAGATAATTAATTTTTAATTCTATAAAAATTTGTGCACTTTACAATAATAAAAAATTAAATCCATTTCAAGAGGTTTAGGCTCCAACTGATTTTGTTATTCTCTAAGAACATAGTACTTGCAATTGCAAACTAGTGATGGCAAGACAACGTACTGGTGGCTTGGAGGACTATGAATGATGGTGGTGAGTGGCAGGTGTCGACGGCGAGCTGTGATGTGGCGGGAGGGCCGGATGAGAAGTGTTGTGACAAGGTAGTGACATTGCGGCTCAAGATGGTGGTCGTCGTGGTCATCCTCCTGTCCAGCCCGGCGGTGGTCGCGACCATCCATAGGAGGCAGCGCTTTCTCTTTCCGGCCTTCATTGTCATGCTCGTAGCTTTCGGGATGCTCATCATCGACTTCGTTGGGACCCATTTCTACAAGCGCAAGCACCGCAAGGAGGAGGCCGCCTGCCAGCGCCAATGATGAGACCACGGCACAACTGGAGGATGTTTGGCTCGCAGGGATCATGGCGGCAGCCGGCGAGGGGACGAACAAGGATGGGGAGGCAGAGTTCTGGCCGAGAAAGGAGATGGAGATTGGGGGTAGACGGGAGGAAAAAGAAAAAAAAAGAAGAAGAGTATGACATAGGGGATTCACTTGTGAAACCGTATATTGGACCTATATTGAGACCGCATATGGCGATGATATGTTGAGAACTTCACAGCAAGTTGGCGGGCCTCTAGACGTGGCCGCCGCTGGCGGGCTCCGCTCAGTGGCCGCCGGCAAGGCGGCGCTCCCCCTCCTCTTTCTTTCCCTTCTCTATCTTCTCCGGCCAGCGCAGCGACGCCCACCATCTTCTCCGGCCGGCGCGGGCTATATTCAGCCGGCAACGCCGCCACGTTCTTGGCCGGCGGCGCCCTCTTTCCTCGCGGTTCGGCGGTGCCCGGTGTCTCCCTTCCAAATCTGGCGGCGCCCAGCCAAATCCGACGGCGCCGAGGTGGCCGCCCCATGTCGTCCCCGCGCCGAGGACGCCGCCCCTGCGCTGTCCCCACGCCGGCGACGCCGTCCTTGTGCCGAGGGTGCCGCCCCACGCCTAGGCCGTTGTCCCTGCGCCGAAGCCGCTGCCCCGCTCCGTCCCCGTGCCAAGGCCGCCCGGTGTCTCCCCTACAGATCCAGCGATGCCCGGTGTTCCCCCGCTAGATCCTGTCAGCGCGGCGCCTCTTCCCCACCTTGGCAGTGGAGACCGGCGGTCCTCCTCCTCCATGGCGCGGCGCTGATGGCGCCCCCCTCCCACCTTCTTCCCCAAGTGCGGCCCCTTTCCCATCCACGGCGCAGCCCGGGCCAGCGACGCCCGGTCGACTCCCTCCTCACCCCGGCGTCTTCCTTCTGCAACCATGCAAGATTCCCTATGTCCCTCCTCTCTCTCCGGCGTTGTGGCGCCGGTTTTGACGGTGGGAGGCCGAACTGCGTCGTCGGTTCTTGTCCTACTCTGCGCCGTCCCCCTGTTGCGTCTTGGACGGCAGCGTGCCTACCGCGGGCGCGTGTGGCCTGGACGGCGACGGTGGTCATCCCCTCCCGTTCTTCCACCTCTCCCTTCCAACCCCTCTCCTTATGCCCGCCTTGTTAGTAGGCTGCTTGAGGGGTCCACGTCGATGGTGCTGGCCAAATCCGTCGACAGGAGGCCTAGGTCTGGCATGGTCCCTACCGCTGGTGTGGTCGGAGTTGGTGAGCTTCAGAGGCGTGCCCCGGCTTCTTGGTGTCCGCTGTGGCTTTTTGCCTTCGGTTTCGATGTCACGGTCTCCGGTTTATGGCATTGCCTTGGTTGAACAGTGCATCGGCGGCCGGCCGACGCCTTGGTGGCTGTCCTACAGTGGCCATGTGGATCCGATGCCTTGTTTTCCGTTCCGAGGGTGATTTGCTTCGGCGATGCATCGTCGATCTGGTTGCCATGCCAGTGCGGACTCCGGCTGGCTACGGACAGTGATGCCTATTGCGGCGCGACAGGCATCTCTACGTTCAGCTCGGTGCGGTGCTATGTTGCCTCGACCTTGGCGCTCTCACCAGGCCCTGTTCGGATGAGGTCTCGTTCATCGCCATCCAGTCAACCCTTCCTCTCTTCATGGTGCTCGATGGCGGTGGCGGTTTCTTCCTCGTTCGGTCGTGGTCCTCGGCGTCCTCTCCGCCTGGCAAGGTCCCACTTGCGGTCTTCCTACCCACCCCTCTCCCCATGAGGGTTTCGATGGCGGTGGTGACGTCTTCCTTGTTCGGCTTCAGTGGACAGATTAGTCTTTGGCTCAAGTTTCCTCTGGCGTTTTGCCTTCTCGGCTTGTGCTTCATGCGGGCTTGTCTGCGACTACCCCCAGTGTGGTGACAGGGTTGAGTGTTTCAGGCGAAAGCCCTGCCTAGCTCTTACTAGGATGGTGGTGGCGGCGTTTCCAGTGTCGTACCCTTCTGAAGGCACCACTGTGATGCTCCCCTGTCGGGCGAAAGCCCTGTGCGGTCAGCGACGACGGCGGTTCTTCGTCGTTTACCTTGTTGGAGGCGTCGTGGTCCGCTCTGGCGCTGCAGGTGGTCGCTGGCTTGTCCCTCTTTGTCGCCGTTAGCCATTTGTTTGTTGGTGTTCTGTGTGTCCGGTTGTGGCTGGTGTCTCCTCTTCTTCCCCCTGTATCTCTTTCTTCTGTTTCTGTAAGGCCTTCGGTCTAGGTGGCAGCGGTAGCGCTGCATTCTCCTCTGTAGGTGTGTGTTCTAGCCCCGTGGAGGCCGGTGGTGTATTGGTTTTGTTTAGGGTTGCAGCGTTGCGCTATGTTTGTACCACGTGCTTATGGATTTTTCTTTTATTTTCTCCGGCTTCAATGAAATAGGTCGGCAGTTCTCCCACCCTTCTTTCAAAAATATATTGAGACCGTATGTGGAAAGACCGTATATTTCACAAGTCCTCCCTAATTGTATTTATGTGTGTTTTCATACTTTATAATGGTGTCTACGATATAAGAGACTTTGCGGTGACAACTCTTGTATTGGCATATATTTAATTTTTTTTATAAAAAGCTCAAAGTCCGAATCGTTCGCCTACTAGCCGAGCAAGTCACGTGGTGCAACCGTGCAGACGCCCTGATCCCACATGTCGTAACAACTCTGGGTTGCCGTTTAAGCCGCCATTGACATTTCACAACGAGCGCATGTGCATGATCCTCCAATATCAGACCCTGTATTTATTCCAGTTTCCCTACCACGAATTTGGATCGTGCATTTCTGCCTCCATTAATTATTTGGGCGACCCTTCTTCCGTTTCTGCAGTTCGAGCCATTCATTTTTGCCTGGGGGAATTTATAAATAATTGCAGCATGAACATTATCAGTGCCGAATTGATGACATGTTACTCGAAAGAATGACATTCTAATATAAGCGCAACTCAAATTAGTCAAAATGGTGAAAACAAAGTAGGAGTACCACCCTGCCACTTTCCATATCTTTTATCTCTTTCATTGCGGATAGCTTTTTTAGATTGTCCTCGGTACACTAAAGCATCTACGGTATAATATTTAATATATGGTCTACGAGAGAAAACAAACCATGCAAGAAGAGTGAAACCTCTCAATCTTATCGTCAAGGCAACTATAAGTGAGAAAAAAAGCGTCTTCAGCTAGATCCCACCATCTTCCTTGCCCGAGATGCCCTCCAAGTTGGCGTTGAGATGGGGAAACTGAATCTAGGCTTGGGGAGGGGGCGTACAATAGTAGGTATAGGTTAGCAAAGGAGGCAGATACAAGAGGCCAAGAAAAATGTTGAGCTTCCTCATGACAAGCCGCTTCGACTCCGATGATCCGATGCCAATAAGTGACTCATCTGTGACTTTTTTCCTCCACTTACCGGTGGTGCAAGTGGTTCAATACCTCTGCATTCCTGTTCTTCTTTTGGGGATATTTCAATTCAAGAAAGTGGGTGAAAGCACTTATAGGAGGAAGAGAGCTGGGATGAGTGTGTTACATATGGTGAGGTGTCTCTGTGGGTGAAAACACTTGCCTTTGGCATCAACATAAGGAGAAGATTAAGAAGCTTTTAGGGTTTTCATGGTAGTTCTAGGTTGGATTATGTAATATCTTGGTTTTCTAGGGTGTGGATCATAAGGTGTAAGTGCTTTACGCAATGAAAAGAATCATAGCATGTTCTAAAAAAAATTACCTCCAAGAGTATTCAAATCATCTAAGTTTAACTCTAAACACACACTCTCTCTCTCTCTCTCATGTTTAGATGTTGTCTTCTGCTATTGCATTGCATGGTATTTTTTTATGCACTCTCTAAACATAGTCCATTAACCATTGCATCTGATTAGTGAGTCCAATGGATAAAAGCTTAGAGACAATCTTGGGGGAGAATGCACAACTTTTTAAAGATCAGCCGTGGTTCACACCTTAGAGATATTATTGCATCAAACTAGTATGTCCTATTCATTTTCCTTTTTTGCTAAAAAGCTACCCCCAACCACCGTACAACAACCTCTAAGCAATTTTGCCCCTAAGCCTTGTTTGAGAAGATTGGCCCTAGTTGGGATCACCATGCAATTTATACAATTATAAACTAAGTCCATGTTAATTTATAGGGACATCGCTAAAACTAATCATTTCTAAACAAGGCCTAGTGAACCTACGAACAACAACCTCTAGCGCTTAGAAGCCACATTGTAGTTCTTAGTTGTTGATGTTGTACCACAGACACACTAATGAATTAGTGCAACTTTACCCTTCTACAAATTAAATTGAAGCCTGAAGCGGTGATATATCTTTCAGTAGTATCAAAAACGACATATAAAAATATAGTTGCGATGACATCTGAAACCATCTATGCCATGTCAAACTATTTTTTCCAAGATTCCAACGATGGAGGACTGTTTTTGCACCACTCCATTCATCATGTTCCACACCACAAGCCAACAAGTAGGAGGGTGTGATTGTCACTATTGAGCAGTGACATACTAGTCCCGTTGCTCTACTCCCAACAACTAAGTAGTGGTGTCAACCACCTTCTCCGTCATCGTTGGCCCTTGTGCCTTCTGTGTTGTCCTGTCGTTGCCATCACCGTGGAGGATTCTGCTGTTGATGAGGATGAAAATGAGGACGAGGAGTTGAAAGAGGAGGACCACAACGAGTCAGAGGAGCAACACATCTAGATCTGATGGTCTAAAAACAATGACAGCTACCTGCAAGTTTTGCCAATGAGAGCGACTCTGATTCTAGTGACATGGAGGAGGAGAAGGGTGACGATGACAACCCCACTTGCATGTAGGATGCAATGCCGGTCGCTAGGCTAGCAAACTAAAAAATATATGCACTAGTTCCTAACAAAAAAAATTTACAGACTGTTTAAGCCAGCATAGATGACAATAGTGCATTAGGGCTAGACCAAAAGCTCGGGCTCGACGAGTTACTTGTAATCGGATCGAGCTCGAATGTTAAACGAGCAAATCTCGAACCCGTCCCGCGCTCGAGCTCGATCCCGACCCTTCATCGAGCCCAACCGAGCCCTAATACTCATCATTGTATAGCATATTTTTGTCTTTAAATCCAATTCTTCAACCAATTCGAGCCGAGCTCGAGCTTTAAATCGAGTCCAATCGTGCTCATATAGTCTCATATTCCCCTTAAAACAACACAAATCCCTTCATTCGAGCTCAACCGAGCCGATTTCGAGCCTAGCCAAGTTTTCATCGAGCTCGATCTCGAGATTGACCCTAAGCTTGATGTTGATTCGAACCGAGCCCAAGCCAAGCTCGAGCCTAACCGAGCTCAAGCTTTGACGGGCTAAGCTCGATCAAAATCGACTCGAATCCACCCTCTAGTGCATCAATGTTTTCTATTTTTATTGATTCAGAACCAGTATTAATGACAAATCATAATCATCAAAATCTGTCTTGCGGTGGTGCATCCTCAGGTTCATATATAATACCATTGGATAAAGACTCGTTACTTGAACAACAATAGGATTGTCTTTATTTATCAAATTGATTTGACTGTTGATATATATCTTTCTCACTTGCACATCAAAATGGTATTTGTAAATTGTATTAATTTTTTTTATAGCTGCGTGTTTTATTGGTTTTATAAATATTAAAAGTTGCAATAGAAAACAGTACAACATTTCTACGAGGGAGGCGCCAAAGATAAATTTGGCTTAAAGTCGTGTTTGGATGACGTCCCAGTTCTACCAGTGGGTTTTGTTTCTTACACTTAATTCCGCAATCAATTGCTCACCTAAGAATGTCTATCTTAATCACTGTAGAGCTGGGAGCGGGTTAAGGAATAGCCGAGATATGGCCCGGATTAGCTAGGTTATTTATGATGTACACTCGTTCCTCGAATCTACGTGAGCAAACTGAGGTTCTTCTTACTTGGATTTTTTACTTTAGTTTTACACCAAGTTTTACCCTCCGGTCAAAGGGGGGAGAAAGTGGTTTTAGACACCGGCTGGTCCAAAATGCAAATACAATCGCTTATTATTATAATAATTTAATTATAAAACCTAGAGTAGAGTACTATAATAAAAACGCAAGTTGGATCTGTGGATGCCCTATCATATCCAAAACGTCTATGACAAGTCCACACGGGCAATATCACATACGATTTACTTATCCGTGTATAAAAGTTCTTTAGGGCAAGAGCCTTTTGTGATACGTTATTTTCGTGTATATATAGATGGTTCATACAAGTATCCTTTTGTGATAACCGTCCAATATTGCTGACACAAAAGCTTAAACGTGTTTGGAGACTTCTGTGACTATTGACCTAACAAAATCATGTGTTGCTACTGCCATCAGGGCCGTGCCTGAGGGGGGGCGAGCGGGGCCACCGCCCTGGGCCCCCACGGACAGGGGCCCCACCCCCACCCCCCCTACGTACAGCTCTCGGCTCCCGCAGTCCCGCTGCCTCCAGGCTCCAGCCTCCATCGATCGGTCAATTGGGGCAGCCACCGATTGAAACTTGAAAGGCCCAATTGGGGCAATGGGCCAACTGGCCGATGGCCCATATGGTCACCGTGGCAGTCGCAGTCCACAACTCCATCTGATGGCCTGCCGATGCCTGATGGCTGTGTGCACTGTGCCGATTCCAATTCCAAGTAGCGCCGCCGCCGCCGCACGGTTCTTTCATGGTTTGTGCTTCGTCTAATCTCACGGTTCATAAGTTCATTCAATCTCTGTCTTCCGAGTTCCAACAAATCTTACAATTGCTGTAATGCTGTTGCAGATCTACCTCGGGTCTACTACTCTACATCTCTATTTTAGATTATTCACCACAGTCCACAATACATATATACATAACTGGTTCGTCTAAAAGAGTTGTTTTAAATGTAAGAGTAAATTACACTTTTGCCCCTTAAAGTTGGTCGAAAATCTCACTTAGCCCCCTAAACTTTGTTTTGTCCGCTGCGGCCCCTTAAAGTTGTTTCCGGGTGTCACAAAGCCCCAGAAAGTTGGATTTTGTTGCACCATAACCCCCGGAAGTTGGCTTTGGGTGCTGAAAAAATTAGCCTGCGTGACACCCGAAAACAACTTTAAGGGGCCGCAGCGGACAAAACAAAGTTTAGGGGGCTAAGTGAGATTTTCGACCAACTTTAAGGGGCAACAGTGTAAGTTACTCTTAAAGGTATTTTAATCATGACTTATATTTTTTTCTGTTTGCACTAATTTTTTGAATAAGACAAATGGTTAAAGGCGTCAAATAGAAAGAGAGAAAGTACCACATACACTCTATTAGAAGAGTTGTAATTGTAAGGCCTTGTTTTTTTTAGATTAGATTAGATTAATTTTTTTTACAAACCAAATGATATGGTACTTTGTAATTATTTTGTAAGGATTTAAATAGTTATTTTAAGAGTACCTAAATAATTTTTTTGATTTTTTTGGGACTCTCCAATACGCATCATGAGAGGTCATAACTTTTCATATTAAAATTTTTAGCAACTTTCAACTGAAAAAAAAGGCCTAAGAGGATGAATATGTGATCAATGGATGATACAATGGATGATTTGGATTGAACCCCGAGAGCTTCGTATGATACATGGTGGCTTGGATCACAAGAAATCCTATAAATAAAGATGTAGTTATATTGAATATTACAATCAACCAATGCTAATATATCCTATTTTGGTCATAATAACCAAATTAATACAACCATACATGGCGGCTCAGGAAGGGTGCCACTATGATACTATGTCAGAGAACAAATATGCAAACAATGGGTGACATGATGAATGATTTGTATTGAGAGCCTCGAGTCATTTATATAAATACATAGTAGCCTGAATCACAAGCGCAATCGAAGAGATAAATACGGAACAATATCGGCGAGATAACAATTAATTAAATCCTAATATATCCTATTTTGGTCATAATAGCCGGACCTTTTTCCATCATACCATATACTCTAAGAGTAACTAACGCCATTTTTATATGAAGTGATATTTAGAATCGACTTAAACAATGTACTAGGAGCGTCCTCACGGAATTTAGCACTCTCTGGTTCTTCGTATAGCAAACAACGGGTTTATCAATGGCATTCTTTAAACGCTGTTTATTAATGGCATTAATCCCATATAGCATTAGAAATCAAAATAGCTAACCAATAAATGGGTCAGATAATGACTTGGAAAGAATAAGTAATAGTAAAGAAAGAAAAAAATATATAATTAAATTTAAAATGTTAATCGGGGATTCAGGGCTAGCTAGCTGCGAGAGTGCGAGCTAGTTGTTTACTGCCTGCATGCTTAATGAAATTGGGTCAGACCAGTGCTTAATGAAAATGGATCAAACCAGTACTTCAAATTACGACTGAGTTGGAATAATGGCCTTTAAAAACTTTGAAGGCGATTTCGAAATATCGAAACGTTCGATTCAAATAGGTTTTGATAATTTGAAGAAAACCGCTCAAAATTTTCAACAAAGCAAAGCGTCTAAGCTTCGGTAAAAGAAAAAAAACATATGCATCGAGCAAAAAAAAAAATTAAGGCTTTGGTTGGTAGCCATAATTTAATTATCACACTTTGCCACGCCTTTAGTTAGACAAGTTTGATCGAATCAGACGATTGTTTGGCACGTAGTTATTCTTATAGCAAAATTTCTTTTCTGATAATCTGATCTTACACGTCAATGTTTTAAAAAATTGTGGCAAAATTCACCACAGCCAAAATACGGCAAAAAAATTGATCGTCAAACCTTATACAGGTTTGATAAAAAAAATATTGTTAACGTACGCGATAATTAGTGAACGTACAAGATATTTAGTATTCACTCCGTTCCAAATTGTAGTTCACTGTTGACTTTTGGATATTCTATTTGACTATTCGTCTAATTCAAAAAATATATGTAAATATTATTTATTTTGTTGTGATTTGTTTTATCATTAAACATATTTTAAGCATAACTTATATTTTTGCATGTTTGCACTATTTATTTGAATAAGACGAATGGCTAAAAGGCGCCTTCAAAAGTCAACAGTAAAATATAACTTGGAATGGAGTATAGATGGCCAAATGGGCCGGCACGAGGCACGACGGCCCGAAGCACGGCACGACACGATATAAATAGTGCCCGGGCCGGCACGGCACGATCGACCGGGCCGTGCTTAGGCGGAAGGCTAGGCCCGTGGGCCGGCACGGGCACGGCACAATTAGTTTTTGTTTTATTCTCATTTAATATTATGTATATTATAGCAAACTATAATGGAATATATATAAATGAACAAGGGTCCTACTGGTTATCAGAGATGGAAACAAGCCTTAGATCTTAGGTTCAAAGCCTGGTGGCCTCATTTTTACCTATTTTGAGGATATTTTCTTAGCCATTTGTTAAATGGGCCATGTCGGCCCATCGTGCCTCGGGCCGGCCCGGCACGGTTTTGCAGCCCATCGTGGCGTGCCTGGGCCTTGGCCTCGGCCCATGGGCCGGCACGGCACGGCCCGTTTATCAGTCGTGCCTAAGTGGGCCTATGCCTAGTCAGGCTAGGGCCGGGCCGGGCCGGGCTGCCCATTTGACCATCTATAGAACGGAGGGAGTATACATGAACCAAACAAATATTCCTCTCTTTTGTGGCTCTACATTTGCCGGCCGGCCGTTAATTGCTCATGTGCGGCACAGAGGAGCGACCTCCACGCTCTACAGAAACCGCCATTAATGGAACATGCATGGGTTGATCAGCTCCATCTGATCATATGCATGTCGCTCGCATCTGTTGATCCCTACGTACATCGGTACATGGGGCATATATATATAGGACCGTGCCACCCCTATAATCTAATTAAAATGACACGCTACAACTAATGTAATAGTGTCGTGACACTATAGCATGCAGCTGGATCACGTCGTCCGCAGTTCTCACTTCTCAATGTGCCGTGTGCTTTCAGATAGATCTGTTGTCAAGGGTGCGCCTCGGCCTACCTCGATCTGTTGCGTACGTCTTGTGCATCTAGCACGTGACACGACACAAGTGGAGCACTACTGTACCCATGTGTTCGATGCACCTCACGCTTCCCTTTCGATCTGTGTCCCGTGATTTATACTCCCTCGGATCACAAAAAAAAATCGTCGTTGATTTTTGGACATGTCTTTAATCATTCGTCTTATTCAAAAACGTTATATAAATATTATTTATTTTGTTATGATTTGGTTTATTATTAAATATATTTTAAGTATGACTTACATTTTTACATATTTGAACTAAATTTTTGAATAAGACGAATAGTCAAAGACGTGTCCAAAAATCAACGACGATTTTTTTCTGTGACCGGAGGTAGTAACTTATTTGCTCGTGTTTCTTTGTTTTATTCATTTTTATAAATCTAAACATTTGGGGCTGCCAACCGGCGCAGTGTTCTCGCGAGCCACTCCTAAAAATAAGGGCGACTCCGAAAGCAATTAGATTTTCCCATCCAGCCACATTGTTGCCGCCACCCCACCTCGTCGTTATCACCTCTTCCTCCCCACCCTGCTACAGTGGTGATGGGCCCTCCTCTTCTCCCTCTCCCTCCCTCCTCTCTCTTTTGTCTCTCCTATGATGCTTCAATAATCAAGACGGCGGCTACGTCGGTGGATTGCTCGGATCCGGCGGTGCTATTTTGGATCTAGTGGTGTGACGGCCAGGTCTGGTGGCTGACGGCTAAATCTGTAGCAGGTTTCTCGGTGTGGTGGCGTGGTGGCCGTCGTCGTCGACAGCACCTCCCTTGTGATTGGCCAGCGCTTCAGGTGGTGCGACGCCGTTCATGAATGCTCCAGCGACGCGGTTCCCCGTCAGTGTAGCGCCCAGGGTCCGGTGGTTGCATGGATTTACTAGAACGTGGTGGGTGTGGTTGCAGTTGTTGTCTAGTTGGACCTCGGAGGAGGTAACCCCGGTGGCAGCTTGAGGCCGCCATGGCAGCATTGGTGATTGGCCCTCCCTCACAGGACCCCGCTCAGGCAGCTCGATGACGTTAGCACCACCTTCATTTTCTTCGGCTCTCATTGTCGTTGTTGTTTCTCTACAGCTTGGTCTCCTGCTCGGCTCCCCCACCCTCCTGTGGGAACTGTGTGGTGTCAGGGCAGCCATGTTTTTGGCAGTTTCAACACCTATTTGGAGTTGGTTGTGTTGATGGTGGCTGATGGTTTTGGTCTTCATATTGATGCTCCGTTACCCTGCAGTGCAACTATGAGGTGACAGTGTATCCAGGGGCAGACGCAGCCAAAAATAATAGAAGGGGCTAAAGTTTAGCTCAAGGTCCAAGTTTGAAGTTTAACCTCTTTTTCCTTTCTATTTTATACTAAAACTTATAGATGGGTTTAAGATCGGGCTCCACTGTCGTAGACAGCGTAGGTGGGGCTAGAGCCCCACCATATCCGGTGCTAAAACCGCCCCTGAGTGTATCGTACGAAAGTCCTGTCCAATTTTCAGATTAGGCTTGCGGTGGCGACACTTTATCAATGTCGTTTCCCATGGAGGCACCGTCGAAGGGGCTCCCTCGTTTTCGGGTAAACACCCAATTGCGAATGGATGATGGCGGCAACTTCATTGACACTTCCTTATTGAACAAGTCGTTGTGGTCCTCCTATACTGCAGGTGGTCCTTTAGAGTGTCTTTACTTGGTAGCTGAGTCATCGCCTCTTATATGGTAGGTTATATGCAATCAGTTGGTCGATCACTGCTGATGTGTGTGTTGGCCATTGTTTGGCGGGTCAAAGGACTGGCGTTGTTATTGCTTTGTGCTGTTGTCGCCAGTTGGCGAGGTTTTCGGTTGTAGGTTCAGGTGCCATGCGTGTGGATTAACTTTAGGCCGAGGCGACATGTGTGGTGCCAGCATTCGTGTTGTGTGAGTCAAAAAAAAAGTCGAGGCACTGCACTAAAAGTGTTTTTTTGGCAATATCGTGTGCATTTTTTTACTACTACTTCATTTAATGGAATATTGTGTTCTTTTGGTAGATAAAAAAGGGTGGGAAGAACGTTTGCACTAAACGAAAAGTGGACAATTGATAATGCTGATGAAGACCCTGAATTCATAAATGGATGAATAGAGTCATGACCGCGGATGCCCTGCGGCATCGCGACATCCCCAACAACTACTTCTGCCCCCTCTACAGGCGCAACCTAGAAATCACATAACACTTGTTGCTTCAGTGCAAATTCAGCTCTTCCGTCTGGTCCCCGCTCGTTGTTAGGATAAACCTCCAGCACTCAGCCCTGCCACATGGTCGACCCGCGGCTCAGTGGCTGACTGGTGGCTCCACGACATTTTTCATGACATCGCGCAGTGCGGAGTTCGCTCTGTAGTTTTCGCAACAGTGTGACATCTTTGGCTTGAGTGAAACAACCGTATTTTCTATTATGACGATAGAACAACCCAGGCCTTCTTCCTTTTTTTGATCAAGGAACTGCGGCTTTGGGAGGCCGTAGGAGTTCGTTTTGTAATTAGTTAATTTTACCCCATTCGGCTCACGAGGGGAGGGGGCAATGTCTCCTCCACCTCTTTCTTCTCCTATTTTTGATCAATGCATAGTAGTTCCCCTGCCCATTTGCTAAAAAAATGGATGAATCAGAGGGTGATTCAAAAGAGGATTGAACAACTCACTGTATGGCAGCAGAATGAGATCAATAAGCTTTGGTTTCGTGACGGGTGCAAAATTACAGTTGAAGGAATTGAGAACAGGGGCCTGTTACGCCTACTAATGGACACAATCAATATTGAAGACATGGTATCAACCAACCAAATCAAGAGGTGCATGGCATCACAGGTTTGGTTTGTTGAGAGGTTAATGTTAAATATATTAAAGAATTAAGATAAATTTTATCATGCATACGCCTGAGACATCATGCTCGTTGTCCCAGTAGGACCTTGTCTCACACTATGGATCGTCGGGATATATACTTCCATAGGATCGAAAACCGTTTCTATAATCTTTCAAAGCTCAGTTTTCATCTATCCAATTACTCAGCTTTTACAAACATGCATGTTGTTCATGGATATGCCTGATCTGTTTGAATTTAATTGATTAGCTCAGCAGTTGGACTCGGATTGGATTGTGAAGAACGGGAGGACTACGTACGTACGCGCGCGCATGCCAAGAACGCGCACAAGTGGAGCGACCGGAGTGAAGTGTGCCGCGTACCCCAGTCCCATGGGAGCAAGCACGTATATAACGACGTCGTACCCGGACGGACATCCAAATATTTATCACACACTGCTGCTGAACAGCATACGGTGGTAAATCATTTTCGTAATAAGTTCGACGAACAAATGTTACTGTTGTTTGGTCACGCAATGTGACGGGCCTGGTCTTCCGAATCAATGTGCAAAATTAAAGAGAGTTGGTGTTGACATATACTCTAATCATATATGGTGTGGCCAGTGGTCCTACGCTTATAGAAGGTGATGGCCGGCACTTGCTTATCAGGCCGGCTCGGTTCGGTTCGCATAGTGACGGTCCGATCGGTTCGGTTCACTACTATGGTATATTAATTTAATTCAATATATATATTTATGTATATATTTTCTTATTATAAATATTAATTTAATTCATTCAATATATATTTACGTATATATTTTTTATTATAAATAATATATTTATTTAATTTATAGCATATATTCATGAAATATAATTGTTTTTCTTAATTTATATATTTAAATAAAAAAGGGTCAACACAAAACCGAGTTGACCCAGTTCGGTTTGCACAGTGAACCAACCTACGGATAAATAAGTACGTCCTAGCTGCAAAGTTTGTTTTGTTTCACTGTGCAAACCGAACCTGTAACTAGACCGCAGCCGGGCACTAAACCAACCGTGCCGGCCCGGTTCGGTCCTTTGGCCAGCTCTACAAGAGGCCCCCAACTTCTGCGCACGCACAGCGTCGAGCGTGGACGTGCGTTCATGGCCGCCCGCAGCGCAGAGCGTCGCGACTCTCCGGTCTACACTACTGCGCATCACCTCCCGGTTGGGAAGACATGCAACAATTCCTTTGCAGCTAGGACGTACGACAGAGCAGGGATGTCATGTCAGTCGTATTGGTTCGTTCTGACTGAATAGTTCCCCGAGTGTGCCTGGCCGAGCCCGCTATCTGCGTGTAGAGCTAGCGCGGCACATTGACTGGTGTGATTGGTTTTTAAGACGATGGAAATACAGCTGGTCTCTCCACCACTGCACCAGCTAGCGGCGATATATGCACATAATCAGTGTATACACAAAATCTAAATGTTTATTAAAGAGGAAAGGCCAAAAAAAAAGCATATAACAAATAAATTGTCGCATTTACACAATTTTTTAAAAAAAAATTCCACATGAGAACAACCAAATAATTATAACAATATATGTTTTAATTACACACTTTATAATATTGTTCATCGCACATTTTATCCGTCACTCTAAAATTTCTTCACATTTTTTATACTATATTATAAAATATTTTTGTCTGACAAGCACCCTATTCTTGCACACTGTATTTTTAGCTTCACCTACGGATGCTCCCCGCCCAAGCCCACATCACTAAGATAAAAGGAGAAGGGGGCAAACGGTCAAATCAACTGGTTCTAAAAAAAAAATCCAATACCAACCAATTGAAAGAAGGCGTAATAATATGCTAAAAAAATCCATCGCTAAAAGCCATTCATCGAATCAAGGGATATATATATAAAGACACGCATGAACTTTGAATCTGGTGTGTTTGTTTCTGCTTGATAATAGATCGATATCTGCCTAAAGTCGCGCGCTTGCAGGGATGGAGTCTGGCCAGCTGGCGTAGCCGCGGACTGCACACGCCCGTGAAACTGAAGGAGCTGCATGTGACGGTCGGCCGCCGGCCGGGTTTGATCGCCGTCCAGCCCGGAAGGTGCCAGAGGTACACTTGGCGAGTGCTAGGGCATAGACCGACGGAGTAATGACCCATGGTGCAAACTGCAAATTTGCAGTGAGAAGTCTCCATCACGGACGCTGCTATGACAGGAACAGTACCCTTGCTTTTTTGTTATGAAAGAGCCATATTTAAACAATCTGTACGAATTGTTCGAGGTTTGAAGATTTTTTCTCCGGAATTTCTCTAAACTCTCACTATCATGATAGCTTTATATATATATAGTAGCCCTATTTTTATCGTGTAGTTGGCAAGTCGCAAGTATATACGTAGTATCATACTTGTGGGGTTGCATGGTCGATACGTACATGTACGCATATCTAGGGCATTAACTCCCCTAGCGCAGTGCAAAGTTCTGTACGGCATTGGATAGAGGAGGGCTGACCATGCATATCCAGCGGGTTCTAATTTGGCACGTTTTAGTTCGATTGTAAATAAAATAAAAAAAACATAGCTGAATAAAAAGAGATGAATAATTATCGGAACAATTTAAATTAGAGCGTTATTGGTAATGATTTGTGCCTTGTATGTTCGTGCCCTTTAAAAATTTATTGGATCCTTAAGGGGCACTCTCGATGCATCTAGTCTTTTTAAACTATCGCATGAGATAATTTTGAGGCAGCTGGAGTAATCAATGAGGAGATAGCATGATCGATTCTTACGCTACTAAAAAATTGGACTATTATATGACAGCGCATTAGTATCGTTTGGATTGAAAATTGTACTGATAGTGACATCAGTACCGATTCATAACAACAGCAGCGATTCGGACTTTTAGTACGGTTGGAGGCAACAATAAAGGTTCCTTTCGCAAGCGTGAACAAGCCAGCTGGCACACAGGCTCGTCAATACTAGTTCGTAATACAAACCGGTACTAATATGAACCAGTACCGATGACTCGTTTTTGAAAAGGCTAAAAGGTATGCATGTGTCAATTATATCGAGCATGTGGGTGGGTGAGCTAGCGAGAAGAGTGAGATTTGCGTCACAAGGGGGCAAGAGGTGCACGCTGGGTTCGAGTCCTGGTTCGCCCGCTATTTCATAACTTACCGCCTGTCAGAGTGTCAGTTGAGTCGGTACTAGTAATCCTGCTCAGTACCGAGCTTTAGAAAAAAACAAAAGTGTTAGTGTACATCCCTACGTCTAGATTATATATGTCAAGCCAACAGTTTTACTTGTTTCGACTGATTTTCTTGATTCTCGATGGTTCGGGTTATCGAGTTTGCTGTTGTTTTCTACTGTGCATGTGAGTCTGCACATTTTTTTAAAAAGAGGATCTTCCCCATTTTCCATTGCACTCGGACAGAATACAACGGAAACCATGTCTTAGCCACACATACAAAGAAAAATGGCATACGTAGCCAAACCAAAGTGCCAAAATAGTCTAACCAAGAGAAACTAAAGCAGGTCTCAAAGTACCAAAGTTATACAACTTGGGGATTTCAGGAAGTTTTTTGACACCAAAATGATTCAGGCTACACACAATCGAACACCAACATGCTAGTCCATCAATTGATAGCTTGAAGTCAGCATTTGTCTGCGCTTCAAACAGCAAGCCTGAATTGCAGAAGCAGCACCTTCGATCATCACAGCACCTTGAATCAGGACTTCTTTTGAATCTCCTGCAAACAGATCTGCCCAATACCGCAACATCGCACAAATGGAATGAATAATTTGGACTAGAGAGTCAAACATTCTCATTTGAAAACACCATTTATTCCTAGTGGTCCAAATACACCAAAGAACTGCAGCTAAGCAAGTGCAATATAATTCTCTTCCAGCAGGCCAAATGTTTTTAATCCACCTAAAATAACCAGCCCAACTAGTACGTCTGACAGAAACACAAAATATGCTATCAGTGATACACCAAACCGAAGCAGTAGTAGTACATTCAAAAAATAAATGTTGAATACTTTCATTCTTGTCACAGAAAAAACACCGAGGATTACCAGGCCAGTTCTTACTTCTAAGTACATCTTTAGTCAAAATAACCCCTCTGCAAACCAACCAAAAAAAAATTTTAATTTTCAGATGTAAAGAAGCTGCCCAAATGTAATTATAATCCACTGTCTCACCACCACTAACAATTAGTTTATAAGCTGATTTAACTGTGAAGCTGGTACATTTTTTTCCTTTCCAGATTACCTCATCATGGTCATTGTTGTTAATTTTTAGCAGCACTTTTTGTTTAAAATCACCCCAATCCAGCAACATTCGTCTATCATGTTTCTTCTAAAGGAGAAATTAAAATCTCTATTCACTGCTTCTGAAACTGAAATTTTTTTATCAAAGCAGACTTCATAAACCACAGGAAAAAGAGAACTAATGGGCACTCCATCCCACCAAATATCATTCCAAAAGTCAATCTTCTCACCATTACCAAGTTTAAAATCTCTGTTCTTCAAATAATATTTTCTAACTTTAAGAAGCTAGGACCAACAAAAAGAAACAGAAGCTTTAGCTTTAACAAGGGACAAAGGTTTATTCCTAAGATACTTAGCTTGAATTAAGAATGTCCAAAGGCTATTTTTGGTCTCAAGCTTCCATAACCACTTACATAAAAGACTAATCTTTAAAGCTCTTAAGTTTTTGACTCCAACTCCACCAAACTTCTTAAAGGTGCAAATCTCGCTCCACTTGACTAAATGATATTTTCTTTTTACACCAGTACTACCCCAAAAGAAATCCCTTCTGATTTTGTCAATTTTAGCAAGCACAGAGGCAGAGACTAAAAAATCGACATATGATAAATTGGGATGCTAGAAAGACAAGAATTAATAAGCACCAGTTTGCCACCCTTGGACAGAGAGGTACCTTTCCAAGAGCTCAGTCTTTTAGAAACTTTTTCCACCCCAAAGTCCCAATCACTAGCCTTATTTTTATAACAATTCACTGGAACACCCAGGTAAAACATAGGGAGAGAACCAACAGAACAGTTAAAAATATTTGCATAATCAACTTCAATCTGAGGAGAACCATTTATAACAAAGATTTCATTTTTAAGAAAATTGATCTTAAGTCCAGCCGTATTTTCATAGAGGTACATTAGATATTTGAAGTTAATAGCTTTTTCTATATTTTCATCTAAACAGATAACAGTGTCATCAGCATACTGAAGAATAGGGACACCCCCCGGTAACAAATGAGAAGCTACCCCAGAAACACAACCACTCTGAACCGCTGTGAAAACCATTTTAGACAAAGAATCTGCCACCAAATTAAATAGCAAAGGAGACAAGGGGTCTCCTTGTCTGACACCTTTCTCACTTGTAAAATAGCCACTTTGTACACCATTTACCAGCACACTAAGGGTACCATCCGTAACAATTTTTTCAATCCAGCCACACCAGGTTGGATCAAAACCCCTAAGATTTAAGCACTGGGCTAAAAAAGACCAACTGACCTTATCAAATGCTTTTTCAAAGTCTAGCTTTAAAAAAATAGCACAAGCACCACTTTTCTTTGCTTCATGCATAAGTTCATGAAGAGAAAGAACACCATCCATTATATCTCTACCCTTTAAAAAAGCATTTTGAGTAATAGAAATAATCCTGTTTAACATAGGCTCAATCCTATTAGTTAAGACTTTGGTAATTAACTTGTAAACAACATTTAAAAGACAAATAGGTCTATAATGAGTAATGGAGGTAGCTTCAGATTTCTTAGGAATCAGATTTATTATACCATAGTTAAGTCTTTTAACATCCAAAGTACCATTATGCATGTCATTGAATATTTTAAGCAAGTCTTCTTTAATAATGTCCCAACAATGTTGAAAAAATTCAGCAGGAAAGCCATCAGGGCGAGCAGCCTTATTTTTCTCTATAGAAAAAACAGCTAATTTGATCTCATCCATAGAAAACTCAGAAATCAGAGAAGCATTTTCTTTAGAAGTGACTTTATCCTCATCAATCCAGATGTTATTCATTTCACACAAAAAAAATTTCAGATTGATTTTTCTTGAATAAATTTTTATAATAGGTAGCAACATGCTTAACTAAGGTTTCATTTCCAGTAATTTCATGTAAATCATCTTATAAGGAGTAAATAATATTTTTTCTTTTCCTACCATTAGCACATCTATGGAAATAAGCAGTGTTATTATCACCTCCAAGGAGCCATTGCTTATGGGAGACAGTAGACCAATGCTGTTCTTCCTGATCACAAGAATCCATAAATTCTTTGAGACAAGAAATTTTTTCACCAACCAAATTATCAGACAAGAGACCCTATTCTTCCAAATTTTCAAGTTCTTTTAATCTAACAACAATATTATTTCTTTTTTTCTGCTTTCACCAAAAGTATCAGCACCCCAACCTTTCAGTTTCTTCCTAACTCTATGTAATTTGCGAAGGAAGACAGAGACAGCATCACCATTGCAGTCTCTGTACCCCCACATTTTTCTCACCATGTCTATAAACTCTTCCTTCTTGAGCCAATTTGTATTAAAAACAAAAGGTTTATGAGTTTTTTTTTTACCCTGTACAAGACAAGAAGTGGAGACCACCAATGGATTATGATCAGAAAACACTCTAGGTAATTTGAAAAGATGAACAAAAGGGAAAAACTTTTCAAAAGCAGTATTAATAAACACCCTGTCTAATCTTTCCAGAATAGGATTAGTATGCATATTCGACCAAGTACACTTACCACCAACCAGTGGTAGTTCCCTAAGCTCACAAACAGAGATAGCTGAATTAAAGAGATCCACCATATGACCACCCACCCTACCAGAGTTTTTATCAGCTGAACTTCTTAACAAATTATAATCTCCCCCAACAATGATGGGGAGATTATCAGTGGAACAAAAGTTTGAAAGTTCAGTCAAGAAAACACTTTTTTCCTTGGCATGGGGAGCACCATAAACTACTAACACACACCATTTGGACTTATGCATTTTATCCCAGACCACCACTTGAAGGATAAAATCCCCTTTCCTAACTCCCAACACATCAAATTTATTAATAGCAGTACCACAGAGTATTCCTCCTGACCTACCTTTAGAAGGCACCTGGTTCCAAAAAAAGGCATGATTAGGATCTATTTTCCTGAAGAATTTATCAGTATAGCTAGACTTTTTAGTTTCAGGTAAACCCACTAAATCGATAGCATGGGTCCTCACCACATCCTTCAGCATGTTACAAAAACCTTTCTTACCTACTCCCCTACAGTTCCAAAATAAACAGTTTAAACCGTCACTCATCTTTTATTTGTTTTTGGGAGGTCTACCTTTTCTTTTTGTAGCAGAAATAGAGGAAACACCTTTCCTCCTAACTCTGTGTTTACTTCTAGTATCTTTAACAGTCATAGCTAGGTTATCAGGATCACCATCGCTAGAAGACATATTATCAGCAGACTCACCCACATCAGAAAACTTAGAAGAATTATTATCAGTTTTGAAAGTTTTATTAAAGAGATCTAGTCTAGCCTCTTCAAGAGCTCTAAAAGCATCAAAAGCAATGGAATGATCTTCAAAAAAAAAAAAAGCACACCCATGTTTTGAGCAATTTCTAGAAGATCAGAATTATTCAGAAAGGAAAAGGAGTTTTTGGATGAAAGATTACCTTCAAGATTTCATAAAATGAATGTTAGTAGAGTTTTCCAATCTAGCACTTCTTCTAACAACAGTAGAGAAGCCTCTTTCCTTCTCAATCTGGGTATCACTATCCTGAGTGACTTGCTAATTGGATGAAGATGGACAAATCACAATTTGTTTACCCTTTCCCTGCAACATTATCAAGGTTATTCTAAAGCTTAGATGAAGAGTCCACCCAGAAATTATGATCAAAAGGATATTTTCTTCCCCATTGTTCCAAAGAAGGGTTAGTCAGCCAGATGGAAGGACATGCACACCATTTATAGAAAGGGGAAGTGGCAGCTTTAGCATTACACACAGAAATAGTCTTGTCCAAGGGTTCAGTCTGGATTTCCTCAATAACCACCTTATGAGAACAAGCTTGTAAAGACTCAGTCTTATCCAAGGTCTCATATTGAATTTCCTCAATAACAGCCTTATGAGAGCAAGCTTGTAAAGACCATGGCACAATTTCCATAACCCCAATGGGGTAAGGCAATTCAGAGCTGGGAGACACATCATAAGACATTTTTTCACCCACCAGGTCATGATCACACTGTTCAGAACTAGCAGGGAAGACAGGAGATGGCTCTAAAACACTATCTAGAGCAGCCGTTTTTCCTTTACCAGAACTCTTCGCACCTGAGGTATGAAGCATGTCTTCTCCATCATCACTAGTTTTCATCAGATTGTCAGTTTTTTGTTTCTTCAAATTGATGTGCCCCTTTGAGTTCATAGCCTCAAATGAAGAGGAGGAGACTGGCCAACCCTCCTGTGAAGGACCACCCAGATCAATAATCTCTTCTAACTCAAAATAAAAGTCATAAAAGGCCTCATCCAAACACCCTTCTGCAATGGCAGGAAAGCAAGAAATATCCCTACATCCAATACAGACCCTTACAAAGTCCAAGTTGCCTAGACTAGAGATGTCTAGTTCTATAGGTTTACCTACTAGAGAGCAGACATAGAAAAGAACAGAATCCTCCCTTTGCTCCATAGGAACATTGTGGACCCTTATCCAAGCTTTTTGCAAAACCCTTTTCGCTCCAATCCCTGTTTTCCAAGGCTCAATTTTCAGAAAAGCGTCATCACATCTCATTCTCATCTTAAGACAGCCTGACATCACTTTGACAGCTTCAGCAGATGGAAATTTGACCAAAAACTGATTATCCTTAATCCTCTTTACAGGACCAGCCCATTTTTTACATTCAAATATAGCAACAAACTCTCTTTGAACATCTTCCACAGAAGCTATGCCCTGTGTGATAGAGACTAAAGCTGCACTGGTTTTGTCAAAGTGAGAAAGGGGATTTTTAGCACCAGGAATAAAAAAGAAGCCAACATCTTCACACTGCATACCATAGGATTGAGCCACATAATCCCATGGATTCTTCCAGGAACAAGAAGAGGAGACATGCCCATCTTTACCACAATTAAAACATTTCACCAGATTAGGACAATCAGGAAATACATGCCCCTTTTTTCCACACTAAAAACAAGGCCCTAGAATTCCATCTTTGTTTCCATAACCAGATTTGGGCTTGTCATCTTTATCCCCATTTTTTCGAACCGGCCAGCTATCAGTTTCATTTGTTTGAGCAAAATCAGCCTTCTTGCTGGTACCACTCTCCCAAGCATTAGCAATCCCAACACCACCACTGGATGTAGCCATACCAAAAGCAGCAGAACTAGAATGACTAGAGTGAGCAGCAAAGTCCCCTTGAAATCCAGTGTTCATAGGACCCGCACGCTTGCCAAACATTGCTTTTCCAGGCTCAGACGAGGGAAACCCTTGATTCCAGGCTCCAAAATGACTAGATCCAGATGAAGGGGGGAAACCTGGATTCCAGTTGTGAATATTTGGATCACGAGAAGAAGGATGACCTTCAGTGGGATTCATCTGGAAGTTGCGATATGGGCCATTCATCCTGCCAGTAAATCTACCTCCACTATTACCACGCCATCCAGCTAGAGAGCCTCGGCCACCACCGCGACTCCGTCCTCTAGCTCCACCATCAACATTCATAAACTCAAATCCACGCGCACCAGAGTTCTCAGACCAAGCATCACCACTACCGAACGCTCCTCTACCAGATCTGACATCTACACCATCACCAAATCTAGCAGCAAAACCCCCAAAAGCAGTGCTACCTCTACCACCAGATCTACCATCAACATGACCAGAGCTAACTCCAAAGGTAGAACTAACACCAGGAAAAATATTACCTCGATTATCAGCTCCACCAGCACCACTGGGTTGCCGATGAGGTTCCATAACTCCGTCAATCACCACCGAACAGAAGGAACGGGGGCCACCACGCCCCAAGCAAAATCCACGGTTAGAACACCACACTACTAGGGAACAAGCTTTCTCAAGCGGTTCAAAAAAAGGAACAAACTTCTACAAGCGGTTTAATAGCCTCAAAACAGTCTCAAGCCAGAAAATGACCTCTAGAAGCGGTTAGGGACACGAACCGCTTCTAAAGACCTAAAATCCTAAGCGGTTTGTGTCCCCCAACCGCCGCTATACCTCTACAAGCGGTTGGGAACACGAACCGCTTAGGATGCTTGGCTTTACAAGTGGTTTAATAGCCCCAACCGCTTCTAGAGGCCCATTTTTCGAATAGATAAAAGGAAAGCTCCCCCCCATTCTATCAGATAACGTGCATGGGTGAGTTGGCTAGCTGGGTGAGGTGTGAGGCAAGAGGTTAAGGGTTTAAATCCCACCTCCCCCAATATTTATTTGCCTTTTTACACTCTATTATAAGCGGCTCTCTGAACCGCTTACAAGCGGTTTTAGGGGGCTTACCAACCGCTTGAAAAGTCCTTTTCCCTAGCAGTGCCACAAATGACCAAAAAATCGCGAAGACGGGAGATCTGGAAGAGGAGGAGGGGAAAGTGGGAGAAGAGAGAGCAGAAGGGGAGGAGAGAGACCTAAAAGTATCCGCCCCGGCAAATCGGACGGAGGAGACTTCTCGAGCACCTGTAGCGAGCCCGAAGCAACCGCCGACGAGCGCTCGACGGCTTCGACGCCGGCAATCCACTTTGTAGTCATTTACGGTCGCATGGATGACTGGGCGTCCGGATGCCTGGTCCTGATCTGCAATGTTGATGCGGATGGGATAAGCCCGTGGAGCTCCGGGCCGCAGGGGCTGGGCCACTGTGTGTCTGCACATACTATGTAGAAAACTAAAACCTTGTTTGATCGTACGTGTGAACTGCCACGATGTATTTTATGCACAGTGGGAGTCTTTTTTTCGGCCGAGTTGGCCAAAGCATGGACTAGATGAATGTGCAGGCTAGGTAGCCGATCATCCTTGCTTCCTAAGCCTAGCTTAGACATGCCATTCATACCGTGTCAGTTCAGTTCAGATCAGTTCATTTCCTTTTTGTGTCGACGGGTCATGTTTGGGGCTATCAAAATCGAGTTCTACTTGAACTGGCTCACAAAAACATGGCCCACCTCCCAGCTCTACTACATGTATCGTACAAACTTTACCTAGATCGAACGAATGGCGCAATTTCTCAACGGCTGGTCATCGAGATAGATTTGTCCTAATAGTTTTTCTTTGATTCTCGACGGTTTAGACCGTCGAGTCCGCTGTTATCTTCTATGACGTTTGTGAGATTATACATACTACATAGTAAACTAAAACCTCGTTCGATCGTACATGTGAGTCGTCAAGGTATATTTTACGCACAACGGGAGTTCTAGGCATTTTTTGGACGAGTTGGCCCGAGCATAGCCTAGATAAATGGGCGGGCTAGGCAACCTATCATGCCTGCTTTTCCTAAGCCTGTCCTGACATGTTATTCGGACCGTGCCAATTCAGCCTAATCCATTTTCTTTTGTTGGATCGTGTTTGGAACCATCAAAATCAAAATCGGGTTCTGCTTGACTGGCTGCCAAGAACATGGCCCATGGTCCACCTCCCAGCTCTACTACGTACGTGTACTGTACGTGCTTTCCCTAGAACGAATGGTGCAATGCCATGGAAATTTGCAGTGTCGACTTTCCTAGTCTCTTTTGGCAACACGGCCGGAGTAGCTAGCTCGCTAGCAATACAAGGCACGCTGATATATCGGTACGACGCCGGCCGGCGCGTGTGAGAGCGGTCATCTGTTCGCCATCGTAAACTTTTCATTAAAAGGCGACGTGACTGTGACAGCATGCATGCTAGCTCCTCGTAGCCTTAAATGATAAAATGACGGACGGACGGACGGACGGACCATGCATGCCAAAGGTGCACAGTGTTTAGTGTCCGGCCCGGTCGAGCTGGCTCCATAATTAGTAATAAAGGTCGGACACTGCATACTGATCAATCAGCAGCTAATTAACAGGTTAGCTTCGCCCCGATCCGTCAGTACACCACCACGAGAGAGAAGCCCCGGATGCACATGCATGATTCAGGCCTGACATGCACAGCAGGTGCATGACACGCAAACGCAAGTTCAATAGCTAGAACCTGATCGATCGAGATTACTAGTAACTAGCTGCACTGTGCTTCTGCCCCCTCAAAAAGGACGACGAGCGCGTGCAACATGCATAATTCTCGGCTACATGTAACATGTCACACAAACACGTCATGTCATCGAAAATCATTCTATTCCCTAGCTTTCACCTGTCAAACAACCAACGTAGTTCGATTTTAATAATGAAAAAACCAAGTTAATCTGATTTTTAAAATTTGGAGGATAAAATTAATAAAGTAAGAGTGAGTTCGTAGACCACATGGAGACCTTTTTCTTTTTATATCCACGGTAATTAAGCGCGTTGTATCAACAGCGCCTTAGATCAAGGGTACGTTATGAAATATTCGTCAACCAAACACTACACCATGACACAACATTTACGATGAGTTATCTTTCGACAATGACCTCATACAGCGTCTATCTGTCTACAGGGCCGGCCCTAGGGGGGGCGAGCAGTGCAGCCGCCCCGGGCCCCCCAAAATTGTGGGCCCCCCAGCGCTGCATAGGGACCCCAGTCCCCAGTGCCTGATGCCTCATGCCTCGGTGCACCATGCAGCCATGCTCTCGCGATGGGCCGGCGCTGGCTTGCGTTGAGGAGGCCCAACAAGGCAACAAGGCAGGCAGCGAAACCAGCGTTGCTGCGTCGGTTCGGTTGCAGATCAGTAGATTTCGCGATTAGCCTAATCGCCTGACGCCACTCCGCCGTCGACGTCGGGGAGGGAGCAGGCGGCCGGCAGGGCGTCGTCGACGTCCGCCGCCGCGCAGGCCAGCGCGCTGCCGCGGCCGCAGCCCGGCCGACAAGGAGCACCGCCGGCTCAAAAGGTGTGCCATGTACGCTTCCCACTACTCACACTGCATACGCACGTACGTACATACGTACCCCTAGTACTACGCAGTAGCACAAAGGAGTATAGGCTTTTCGCTTCCGTTAAGAAATGTTAGAAAAAATTTCTGAGGTGAATAATCTTATTTGTGTACTTTCATTTGTTTATCGATACCAATTTTTAAAATACATTGAATATTGTTTAATTATATGGTAGTATAAAAAAAATTCTTGGTTATGTTAAGGGGTCTCCGTTTGTAATTTCGCCCCGGGCCCCAGAAAACCCAAGACCGGCCCTGTCTATCTAGAGAACATATCCTGTGCAAACAGGGTTCCCGTGCAAACGCCGTGCAAACCAACTAGCAAAAGTCATGAAAAATTCTGAAAAAAATCATACACGTACTTCAAGTCATACTCCACCTATATATAAAATTTCAAGTTCAAATTCGTTATATTTTGGCAGCAGCAAAAAAGAGAAAATTCTGACAGATTTTTTAGTATAAATCTGTCAGAATTTTCTCTTTTTTTTCTGTGCTTTAAATATAACGAATTTGAACTTGAAATTTTATATATAGGTGGATTATGACTTGAAGTACGTGTATGATTTTTTTCAGAATTTTTCATGACTTTTGCTAGTTGGTTTGCACGGCGTTTGCACCGGAACCTCGTTTGCACAGGATATGTTCTCGTCTAGCTATCCGTAAAAAGTTATGCCTATTGATAATAGAGTCAACTAAAGTTCAGTCGGCAAATCTATTTGCCGACATACTTGTTTTTACCTATAAACAAATAGCCTGTAATTACTTACCTTTGCCGGTAGACATCTTCGCCTGACGGACATGGTTTTTCTAACAGATATCATGTTTTGCCGTGGACATCTGTTGGAAATTTTGATCTTTACTAACTGATGGTCTGTCGGGAATTTGTGTACTAGGAAAAAATACATATTTCCTAACAGCACGCAGAAAATTTGTAAATAACAATGCCATAACGTACAACAAGATACCACTAAAAAGGATTATAGTATTACATCAAGCATTCACCGAGGATTATAATCGCTCAAATGCGTAGGTCACGCTGCTAGTTGAAGGATATGGTGTCGTAGAACTTTGTATTGAAGCAAGCTAGACATATTATTGTGATCATATGAACATGCAACATCAAACATGGGAAGCTTACGACAAACATAGCACAGCTCTCGAAAACTTGTCTGTGGGTTGCCAAGTCAAAGCCTCGTGTCTTGTATGGCAGCGTGGACTAGCCCTCTGCATCAATCGTTCCTACCAAAGATTATCGCATAGCATCAATCACATATTATCTGTGTTTTTCTTTGATATTGTTTACAAATGCTATTCATGCTATTTGTATCCATACTTATTTTCTGCCTCTGAGTAGCCATACCCTGTACCCTATACATATATTTATCCGGTATAAACAAGCAGATTTATCTGTAGTTATCAAAATCACTACCATACTGATCTAGTGGGTCAAAAATTATCTACTCCGCTTGCACTCTGCTTCCAGCACATCGAGAAATGTCAAAAATGTCAAAATCAATCGGGAGAGAGAGTTGAGGGGAGTATATAGCATTCCTAATTACTTAAGTTAAAAAAAACACTTTTTAGCACGTGTGCGTACGTGCGCAGCTCATGTACTGATGCCGATTTCATTCTTTTTTTTTCTTAGGCCTACATGTACAGAGAGTCGAGAGACAGCCGGCCGGGGCAAGATTGAAAATTATGCCACAAGCAACTGGACCAGGCTCTCCACTGCTCAACCAGGTCCATAGCAGAATTTTTTATATACTTTATTATTTTCATTAAAAATATATGGCCGTCTCAATTTTTTCAGATTTTGGCACCCGTCGCTCAGGCCACGGGCAACAGGAACCCTGGCCGTTAGCGCCGCTTCAATCTGGTGCAACTCATGGGCTTACACATATGCCTATCGCCATCAAGACGATCATACATGACTATAGACATTAGGTGCGTTGCCCGCACGACGCTGACAGTCGGGTTCGTCCGTGGCTCAGAAAATCGCTCCTGGCTTGAGCAACGAGCGTCTAGATCTAAAAAAAGCGGGCATCCATATATTTTTATTTTCAATAAAATAAATGAAAAATAAAAACAAAAAGATCTTCCCTAGTATTTTCAGCTCAGTCGGTTAGCCCAGCCTATGGTCCAACGACTCTAATTGGGCTACGTAGACTTGGCTCGATCAGCCGATGCAATTATACAAAAAGAGAAATTTTGGGAACGGGATCCCGTCCGGGCCCTACGCGCCACATGTCTACCCTGTGTCTAGCTCCCCCTTCCCCGCGCGCGCCGTAGAGGAGTAAGGAGGAAGAAGGAGTCGACTTCGCCGTCGCCGTTGCCGAGCTCGCCGCCGGCCGTTCGGGTTAGGGTTCGGGGTGGGGGTCGCCGCCATCACCGCGGGGTATAGATTTGGACCGGAAAGGCGGCGACATGACGGTGGGTGGGGTTCGTCGGGGCGGAGGCAGCGGTGGCGCCGCTGGAGCCAGAGGAGGGGGTGAAGGCGGTCGGGCGACGGCGGAGGGGGGACCGCACCTCACCCCCTCATGTTAGGGTGGGAGGCAACGGCGTGGCGGTGGGAGGCTAGGGCGGCGGAGCGGCCAGTGTGAAGAAAGGAGGCGGCGAGGGCGGCGGAGGTGCGCAGAGCACCGGTGGCGACGGAGAAGACAACAGCGGCGGCGAAGGTTGCAGGAGGAGGCGTGGACGATGGATCCAACAGCACCCCACGGCTGGACATAGGAAGAAGGCAGCGGGACAAGGGCATAGACGCGAGCATGTGGGGGAAGGAGTGGGGAGGCAGAGTGCGCGAGGAGAGGTGTGAGGAGGCGTAGTGCGCAAGAGGAGGGGAGGGATCCCGTTGGATAGTCCCTCCCATGCAAAAAAGACAGCTGTTCCCCATCCTGACTCCCCAAAGCTTAGCAAGGTACATGAACGCTATTAAATGGCAAAGACACTTCACCACATGCTAAAGGCTGTAACCCAAACGGAAAACGAAAAAGGTGCTGGAAATCGTACAACGAAAAGCTATTTGTTCCATGACATGAAGAGACCGCGGAATGAATAGTGGTGAATTCAAAGAGTAGAGAAAAACAAGGGGCCATACGGTTATTGTAGAAGCAGCATTTGCAAACCATACGACAAAATTGTCTGGTTTGAACATATGGAACTTATATAAAAAAAGATTTGTCAAAACAAATAAATGAGTTTTACAGAGGGACTGGCAATTGCTAGCATACTAACATTATCTTCAGGAGCGGCCTCCAACCAAAATATTGGTACAACGTAAAAACAACAGATCCCACCTTGCGTTTGAAATAATACAGCTATAAGCTGGAAAGTTGTAGGCTTGTAGCAGTGTGAATAGATTTAAGCCAAATCACCGTTTGGCACTGCACGTTCAAGAGTATACCTGTTCTCTGGGGCTGTTAATGTTATGTACGTCTCACGTAAAAAATAATATATTCTGGGTTGTCATCTGGGAAATACATAATATCTCTTCGCCAGGTTCATTTCATCCTTTGCTTATATGTCCTAAACAAAATCAGATCAGACCACCTTATATCTTAATTGGATCTTCACTTCTAAAATATGATGTTTGCATTTCTCTACATTTGACTCCAAGAAAAAATGCTATCTTTTGGCCTCAGTTATGTATGTGTTCTCGATCATCAGCGCATCCTGTTCAGTTAACTCAACCCAAAAGGGTGACAAGGCTACTACCTTGCCAATAATTAGCAGAGTTGGAGAAATTAGATCTGCTGATTTGACTTCATTCACAAGATCCTTTAACATTGCAAATACCTACAGCAAAAGAAATATTTAGCATGGGAAGCTACGGCCAAAAACACAAGTTAGACCATGAGACTATAACTCAATACCATTCGCTGTTGGGGAGTAGTCCCACGCTCTACTGCAACAGCAGGGGTATCTGGTGGAAGGCCATGCTTCATTAACTTGGGAGCAAGAGATGGCAGTGTTGACAAGCCCATGTATACAACCAAAGTTGTGTCTGGATCAGCTGCATTCTCTGCCACATATAGAGGATCGGTGCCACCATTTCTAGAGTGCCCAGTTAAAAATCTGACACTAAAAAAAGATTATATGTCAAAAATGTACTAGTCCGCATTTCTAAGACTGCACTAGTCCGCATTTCTAAGACTGCACTTCATCATGTCATAATTTTTTTATATAATGGATCAAATTTTGGCATCTAAATCGTGATATGTACTCAGCATTTGTACCACACTCTCATTGCATAATGTAACATCAGAAATGAACTATTGCACATTTTATGTTCAGTGTCCATTTACCATGATACAATTTGCATAGTCAAAGCATATTATCATTCTACAAGAAACAAATCTGCTAGGCATGGAAGAAAAACTCATCTTTCATTAAGGAAGAAAGAAATATTTCTGTTTTTCTACTTGTATTCAGCCATAGCGCTTCAGAACCGAGAGAGAAGCAAATTGAGTTATAGTGACATCTATGTCCCCTATACTTCTTTATGGTCAAATTAGGAGTGAGCAAATGGCATGCATGTTGAGTCTAAAGTTAGTAAAGCATGAAGCTTCAACCCTACAATAAACGAAATCAGAATGGCATCTTAAGATGCATTTGAGAAGAAGTTGCAGATAAATATAAAAATCAACTGGTCACAACCAACAGTACAAAGACTCCCAACTTTACCTGTTAGCAACACCTCTATGGGTTAGTGGAATACCAAGTTCTGCAGCAATTCCTGATGCAGAAGTAATTCCTGCAGATTTTTAGATGAGAGATTCGCTAGTCGTATCCAATAGTGCAAATTAACTAGGTTGGTCACAGGTTTGTTATACCTGGGATGACTTCAACTCTAATTCCTTCTTGTTGTAGGAAATCCATCTCTTCTCCACCCCTTCCAAAGACCTGAAAACATGAAAAGTACATTTAACACCCATTAGCATATACCCTCCAAGATAAATGTACGTATCACATCCAGCTGAATTAAAAGTTTAAAATCATATCTATCAATGACAAAAAAAAAGAAACTTAAAATAGAATGAACACCCCAATCCTGGTATTTGACAGTAAAATAATTGGGGAAAAAATGTTGCTGGTAGCCCTAACTTCTTTTTGTTAGCTTGTTATGCTACATGCTACTATTTTGGCATATTAATCTTTTAGGAAAACTGAAGGATTTTAAAAACGGGCATAGAAAATTATACAGTACTACATCACTTACTAAGTTATACACCTTGTGCCCCCTAAAAAAAAAAGTTATACAGCTTGTGTGCACACAAGATCATTCATTAATCCTCTCAAATTATGTCAGGCTTATATCATGGAGAAGTGTTTCTATCATTGAACAAATTCCATATGAATATGTTTGTCGCTTTACATGGTGCACACACAGTATCCTGTCTATCATTTTTTCCTAGGATCAAAGATTTCATGCAAAAAACACTAACTTATTAAAAAAATGCCTCTTTCAATTTACTATTTCTTGGTTTATTGAATGAAGCATCATATTGAAAATTTTGCATTTTCTAGAGATCTATAATCATTGGTAATAGTAATACTAAAATCAGCATCCATAATATAAACTAGTGGAATTGCTTATGGATTGTGCAGTTCGATATTGCATTTGTCATATAACTCTATTGACTTGGGAAAATATAGTTGTATTTGTTATTTAATTATAATAGTTGTAGTACACATATACATAATCTGCATCAATAATCTGGCTCAACAAAATAGGTGGTGTAGATCTTCTGATTTACTCTCAATAAATGAGAACTTTTTGTTTATATATGATCAACAAGCACCGTTATACTCTGGCCCCACAAAACTAAATGGTGGATCTTCTATGTTTCTCTTGACCAATTTTCAAGGATTTTGTTTTTTCTCTAATTTACAAGATTAGCGAGGAATTTTCTAGACCTCCAAAGCGAATGAGAGATCTTAAATATCACCAATTGTCTTATCGATATATAGATCTGTCAACCGAAAAATGACCAAAACATAACCACACACAGAATGCTACGATCGAAAGCCTCACTAATGGCATATTGACATTAATGTGTTAACCAGAATGAATTCTCATTTCCATCACAGAATTAGTCGGGGAGATGAAACATGAAACAAGATCAATTGCACAAAAACATTTTAATGCCTCAGAAAGTCCTAACAACTGGCAGTGAAAAATGGAACTTTGCAAACCGGATAGTTTACCCCCTGACTCACTTTTCAACTAGTTTTAGACAGATAAAAACTGTACATGCCAGCAGCCCATCCAATGCATAAATAAGCAAAATTTTACACATCATGCACTAAAGTTTTAAGCTTAAATCTCCACATAATTGCTTAAATATGTTGCTTATATGTGCCTTGTGTGGCTTACATGTTCTGTTTGATGAATTGGAGACAAAACTTTAGTGCATGCCGTGCATTAGATGGGCTGCTGCCATGTACAGTTTTTATCTGTCCAAAACCAGCTGAAAACGGAGTCAGGGGAGTAATCTATCCGGTTTACAAAGTTTAGGGTGTTAAATTTCTGGTTTTGAAGTTGAGCGGGGTATTCTACACTAAGGCAATAGTTCAGGGGGGTAACCTATACTTTTTCCAACATTTTAATGCCTCCGAAAGTCCTAACAACTGGCGGCGAAAAATGAAACCTAATGCCGTTAGTTAATAGGTTTGCAGACAAGAACAACATATTACCAGAGGATCGCCGCCTTTCAAGCGAACCACACTGGCACCAGCCTCCGCAAAGCTCAGTAGCAACCCATGAATCTCCTCCTACATTACATGAACCAGCCATCAAACCTACAAGCTTACCGTCCGCATTTGAAATTATGTACAATTGTACAAAGCTCAAATCAGCTGAATTCGATCCACAAATGAAGAGCTCTTGTCACTGACCTGGGTGCGGCTGTGGTACCCGGCCGTCTTGCCGACATAGAGCAGCCTGGCGCCCTCCCCGGCCAAATCGAGGACGTCGTTGGAGACGAGCCGGTCGTAGAGCACCAGGTCCGCCGCCTCGATGGCCCGCACCGCCTTGAGCGTGAGCAGCTCCGGGTCCCCGGGCCCGGTCCCCACCAGCGCCACCCTCCCGGGCCCGCCGCCGCAGCCCTCATCCTCCGATCCCCTCCTCCTAGAGGCCCTCAGCACCTCCAGCAGCCTCCGCAGCTCCGGCAGCTGCAACGCGATCTCGTCGTCCCGGCGACCTGACGCCGCCGCAGCAGCTGCCGCTGCGGCGGACGAGGAGGAGGAATCGCCTTGTGCGGCGTAGGACCAGGCGTCGCGGCGGTACCGGGAGCACGATGTGGCCTCGGTGAAAGGCGATACCGCGGCGCAGACGGCGGCGGCGGCGGAGGGTGGAGCGAAGGAGGGACTCGCGGTGGCTGCGAGAAAGGTGGAAGAGGACGTGGTGGCGGCGGCGGCGGCGGCGGCGGAAATGGAGGTGGGAAGCGGCTGGAAGCGGGGCGCTCGGAGGGCGAGAGCCATGGCGACGCGGGGGGATGTGGTCGTTCGTTCACTCCGGTTGAGGTGGCGGTGCACTTTTTATATCCGGGAGGGAAAGGCAAATGGTTCGGCGGTCGGCATGGCGACGGCCGACGGGTGTGGTTTTGGATGGGCGAAGGGGTGGAAAGGCAAGGGAGCAGAGTCGGTCGAGCGTGGAGCGGCGGCGGCGACCTTGCGGAACGTCCAAGGGCCAGGTTCAATGAACCGCTCATTCTGGCAGGCAGAGGGTTTCGGTTTGGTGGCCCTGGGTTTGGGCCTTTTGGACTTTGGGGAGAGGAGCCGAGGAGGTAGCCAAGTGGGAGTGTGCCACGGCGGCGGCTGCAGCCTGCAGCAGGAGGCCGGGGGGACTGGACATTTCAGGGGATGGCATCATACCGTATGTCGCTCCTTAAAAAAAAGTTAATAGGGTATACGTTCATATGTTGTTATGAAATTGGACAATTGTCATTTGACACATTTTTAACAATAGGGCTTAAAACTTGGATCTTATATTTGAAACGAAAACACTCCTGATGGGACGTTCGACGCCATTGGACGTTGCGTTGCGACCCATCACGTGCAGCAACGCAACCCATGAAACGTGCACGCTGAGTAATCGTCCCAACAACCTCACCTAGTAATCGCCTCTCAGTTTTTCAATCGTTTCCGACGTCTACTCCTTCAAGCGTTTTTCGGCGTCTACTCCTTACGCGTTGCAATCCTTCTTGTAATTCCCTGCTCCATTATTATCATGGTTGTTCTTGCACAGATCACGACCTCGACGGCGACAGCGATGGTGTCATGCTGCTTTTCTCCGACGATTCTGTAATGGATAAGCGCGTGTTGTACTGAAGACTACTTTTTGGTAAGCGCGCTTTGTCCACTATGTGCGTGCTTTGGTTAGAGTTTTCTTTTGGTGTTGAAAGTAGCGGTGTGAATCATCATATTTGTCACACATGAGGGAGGGGTGGAGTAGGTGACAAATGTAGAATCGAAAGACATGTTTTAAGTGGCAAATATGAAACACACAATTTTCTTCATGTAGGTCACCTTGCGATACGTTGATTTTCGTTTTTTTATGCTAGATTTTCTTATCCATCAATGTCAGACTCAGTTACTACATATCTAGGTTTACCCTTTTTATGTGTCAAGTTTCCGTTGTTTTATTTTAAGTTTCAGACATTATATGGCTAGTTCTAGCTGTTTTTGTATGTGGGAATTTTTCACATGCCATACGTCAAGTTTCACATGTTATAAGCCAAGTTCTTAAAACGTCCCTTTTACCCTTTTAGGGCCTTAAGAGCATCCCCAACAGAGCCCCGGGAATACTGTAGATACAGTAATCCATTGTGCTGCCTTCGCCTGCGCTACTATGCTGCTGCTGTTTTCCCACCTGCGCTACAAATTTTTAAAACTGCCCACACCTACCGCCTACTTTCTCCCCTCAGCCAGCGCCTGCCCGCCTGCCAAGCTGCCCTCCCATAATTACATCATGATGCAGGCCAAGACGCATCCCCTGCTGGGGATGCTCTAAGGCCAAGTCTTTCTTCCCTATTTCTCTAAGCCTTGCCATGCCTAACAATTTTGTTTCTCCAATTCAAATTTGTTTTCAATTTTGAATTTCAAAGCCCCTTGTGAAATCTCCATTGTACCCCTGCACCTTGCACTGCTCTTTGGGTTTAGTCCTTTGGACCTTTTCCTAAGAACAACTCATTATATGTACTGTTTTTTGTTATACATAACAAGATAGCTGTTCTACTCATACATCAGTGCACAAATCTACAACTGTTCGAAAAACTTCCGTTGAATTGAAATTTCGTGTACATTTGTAGCTCGTAAGAACTACAACCATCTGGTACAACTTCCAAAAATAATGCAGGGCTATTGCCTAATTGTGTACAATGCTTCTGTAAAGGGGAAAAAATCGCCTTCTAAACCCATAATTCTATTTTAATATCCAAGATACATGTAAGCCTCTTCCTGTTGGAGTGCATTTATCTCCAACTGCAACAAATGATAGATAAGTGACCATGTACCAAGATCACATTCTTGATGATTGGTCCGGGAAATAAATTGTTTTGCCTGGAAATTCACCAAATAATTTTGGTTGAGTGTACATATGATATGTATGTTGACTATGTCAGCGGTCAAGGTCCAAGACATTTACCTATACAGCAGGAATTTTGAGAAGTATAAGTGAGCAGCAATACAGACATATGGAGATGGCAATCCCCGCAACAAAATTTTGAAATAGACGATTGTTGTCTCTGCTGGGAATAAAAGCTGACTTCAAGATGCCTGTGAGCTCAAATACTCTGTATGATATCTGCAGTACAATTGATGAAATGGATATTACTGATTATTCTATTGAGTATTTGAATTTGAATGAAACAGATTCAAGTTTCATCACTTACAAGAAGATATATTGCAATTAATGAAATGGATATTACTGATCATTCTATTGAATATTTGAATTTGAATGAAACAGAATTCAAGTTTCATCACTTACAAGAAGATATATTGTTGTAGTAAGCATAAAGTTCAGCAACGGGTAATCTGGAATGAAAGATAGGAGCCATTTTGGCTGTCCGTTAGGCATGCTAGACCTGTATGAACAACAAAGTCATCAACAAATGAAAGAAGCTCCAGTGTCTCAGGGCATTGGAAGAATCAAGCACAAAATATGAAACCTTGGAGATAATAGAAAATCTGTGTGCACAATACAACATGCATGGATTCCAAAAATAACTATGAAACATAAGTTTCTGTTCAACATTTTTCATATGGATTCTATGCCTGTATCCATTGTTTCACACATAGGTTTAACTTAAACAAAAATCTAACATTGTAGTCTATTACAGTTATCATTGCAGTCGGGTATTAATGGTACCATCCAAGACAGAAAAATGGGAAAGGCCAAAAGGAGCATTATGTCCAGCACATCTAGGGCTCAAAATTTTCATTGAGACCTAAAGCCAAACATGAGCTTGGGTAAACAAGAATTTCCATATTATCACCACTCCTATACAGCTAGTACAGCCCAAAAGGGATACCAGTTTTGTTATTGCTAGATGAGTTCCCTATTTCTACTTGAATATGGGTGATAACCAACATGGTACATTGATACCAGGCTTCTACTTGAATATTGGTGACAACCAGTATGGTACCAGCCTACCAGGGAAAACGCGATCACCAAAGATTCAGTAGTTACTAGCGATAAATGATGAGGCCTGCTAAGAAAACTATTGAGCAAAGCAAAAACATAAATTTAGAGACTAGATAAAAGAAATCAATTGTAACAGCAAAAATCATTGTTATCAGTCCATTCCAGCTGGTACGAATTGCAAATTCAAATTTTCTATTAAAAATTGTACATGAAGTTCTTTCTGCTTCCAGAAACAGAACCAAGCAAGATTATTTGGAACTCCAGATATGACAAGGGCTGCAAACGGGTGAGCTTGAGCAAGTTAGGCTTGCCTCAGCTTGCTTGTGTGAAAAACAGCGTGAGCTCAACTCGAGTCGAGTTGGAGAGTGAGCTACAATTTTTTATAATACTCAGCTTGCAACAATCTCTAATAGATCTTGAGTTTTTTTCGAGCCAAACATAAAAAAAGAAAATTCCAATTATTAACTTGTTATACCATGTAAACTTTTCAAAATAACAAGGCAACAACCACCAATGATGTTTTTCCTTTCATATATGTATTTGCCGCTAAAAGGCTATACATGTGATTCAACATTCACAAGTATTCTAGGTTTGTTTCTACCTATATAAGAATTACAAATATATAAAATATTAAAGTTTGAGTTATATATAAACCAAAATCAAGCAAGTTGATGACAGCTCAAACTTGACCCATTTTTAACCAAGCAACAAAACACAATCAGAGTCAGCTCATTATCCTTTCAAACTAATCTCGGGTCAAGCAAAAAATCGAGTCGATCTCAAGTGATTCACGACACACGAGCCTCGAGCATTTTTTGCCCTAGATACGACTGTCTGTTCAAGGTCCAGGAACATTGTGATTGAAGCTATTAATTCAGTTTGGTGCAAGAAAAAGAAGAGAAATCATATAAGGATTCAGAAAATAATTACGTTCATATATACCATAGAGAACTTCTTGTGCCATAAAAAAGAATCTTCTTGTTACAAACATTGAAACTTTTTAGCAATAAAATGAAACGTAGTTGAGCCACTTTACATATATAACTTTATACCCTACAGATTATAGGCTTATAATGCCAAAGCATGGCCATTTGGTTAGTCGTAGACACATGAAATAGCTAAGCATGCTTAAACAAAAGGTCAGCATCATACCGGAGCCAAATGTGGATCTGAGAGATATATGTCTCTAGTGTAATCTTGCCAAGCCAGCTGAAAGTAAAAAAGTAGGTCGCAAGCGTATAAACTGAAAAGTTATGCATATGAAATAAAACTTCTAAACCATTATTAAAAAAAAGACTTACACAAAAAGAGTCAAAGAGGCACTCCTAAGCTGTTGAGTGCAATTACGTAAGGAGATATAAACACTGCAAAAAACAGTTGAGATGTTAAAACTCTGTAATATAGTAGCAAGCACGGCATATGGTATTATTATTATAGCATAACTGCATACGCACGTGATAGGAATCCATGACGTGTAAGGATGGTACTTGTTGTATGTAAGTTTGTCTAGCTTGTAAATATATTCATACCATAAATAGCCAACCTGAGGAATGGAAACAGAAAATCGTAATTAGTACAGCAGTCAAGTTGGTACATTGTTGATAATTTAAAGCAACACAGAGGGTGCTTGTTGCAACTTACCACCAAGGAAATAGTAACAATTGTACCCTTGATTGAAAGCTTAACTTTAGTTTCAGATTCTTCGAGCTTCTCCATCCATCTTTCAACCTGTATGGTGTTTAGGATAGTAAGATATGTTCAAAATCATCATACAAATAAAAGATACATTGCTTCAGATGATTGTACAGAGACCTAGAAGCTATACTAAGACTGATGCTTAATCAAAGATACAGTTCTATCTTTAATGCACATCAGTGTAAATAGTGAAGATAAAAAAATGTCAACTTACATTTGGATGAAAGTAAGCATAGATCATTCCAATAATCCATATATAACGATCAAGGCCAGATCGGAAATGCCACTCATGTAACAGGTGTAGGTTTGCTTTTGAAGGCTCTGGGTCTCTATACCCTGCATTAAGAACAAAATGTTAGGACAAGTACAGGGCATATGCAAACTTGGTAGGAACATCAAATTTACATATGGGAGGATCACTAACCAAGAAAAAATGTAAACGGACTCCATAGAATTTCAAATACACCAGGAATTTCCCACATCAAGATCACTGCTAAAAAGCAACCGACAATCTTCATAGCCATAACTGATGGTATCTCGTTATACTTGTTAAACAGACCAAGGGAACCATATACCATAAGTGTAAAAAGGGTGTGCATTGGGCATATGTAATAGAGCATGTAATCATTGTCAAGGACAATGCAACAGAAGGCCACAAAAAAATTCAGTCTCCACATCATCTGCATTGAAAATATAATCATGCTTGCCCGTGTCTTAAAAGAAAATCAGATAATAAATCAAGGGTATGAAATCACATTACAACATAACATAAAGGGCGTATCAGGATGGCACATTGGCACCTGAGCAAATCTTGCAAGGCTAAAGTCTTTCTTAATGTAATAGTATGAGAAATTCCCAAATCCAGTCATCCAGACATAAGCAGCGATGAAAACACGGATTGCGTTGTAAATTTCTGTTGCAGCAAAATAGTGGTACATTAAGAACAAGACCTGAAAATAGCAGGTGGGATAGTTAGAATAGTTGTTGCCTTAAGTTTGCAAAAGACAGCAGCTAAAAAGGATGAAAACATCACATGGCCTACAGACTACAGCAAGGCAATACACAAACATACTAGCTAAATTTTCGACAAACAAAAACAATTCTATTAAACAAAAATGAAAGAGGTAAATCATGATATTATAACCACAGAACAAACAAGCAAAATATTTATGAAAAAAACATGAAGTGCATGGTATATTGGTATAAGGACTTCAAAATTGCAGCACAGTATCATTTTGTGTCTAAAGCACCAATCAAATTTCTAGCAAAAAAGTGCTGCCCAATAAGACGGATCTGGATATTTGGAACTAAGAACTACCAAAGTAAAAAAAATTTGAAGTATAATTCTGACTTAAGAATCAAAATTTATCACTAAATGTCAGGGCTACTGGAACATTTCTCTAATTTGATACTTTTAAACTATTCTTCATTTGGTTGACACTCACATGGAAAAAGAACAATAAGGTACTAGATGTACCGTCAAAACGTAGATGTGGGACTGTTTGTGCCTCCAAAACATGTTTAATTATTTTAAAGAGATTAATGTTTCTGTCATGCCACTCACCAATTCCTTAAATCCTTTAAATTTGTGAAATTTAGTTCGGGTAGTAAAAAAGTTCAGCAGTTCTCCTAAATCGGACTCTCCTACCATAGTTCCTTCAGCAAATCATGTGGTCACAGATAAGAGAAGTTCGAATCATATTGATGTATCAGTGATATGTGTGCTTGGACTATTATGTATCAGTGATTTGTGTGCTTGGACTATTATGAACCAAAGTTCCCCTTGCCGGTGTTCCCTCCCTCTCCTTTTCTCTTAAATCCGATCATAACACCTTATGGCTTGGAAAAATTAAGGCCACACTTTGAGTCTATTAGGGAAAAAGATACCTTCCAAATATGCATGTTGGAAACACAGCCTTAACAAAAAAAATAAGAGAACAAAACGAAGAATACATACAGCAAAATATAGATTAGACAGGGTAATAAATGACTAACTTGCATCCAGCCTTTCCATTCCTCAGTTTGATGGCGGTTAAGATACAGTATAGACTTCCCTGAGAATGCTGATTTTTCATGGTGCTTTTTAAGCGAAGTCATTGCTGATGCAATGATGAGAAGAATGTACAAAAACAGGAACAAATCACGATTGTAACTCTGTCAAAGCCAACACAAACTCGATTATTAACAAAACATTGATCAGAGTAAGATACCTCAAGAATGGTATCTATACCATTTAGAATCTGTTTATTACAAATATAGAAGTACCTTACAAAATTTGCATTTGATAGAAAGAAATAAATGCTAAGGAGGGAAATTAACCAGCAATCAGTTTGTGCACACACAAAAAAGGATGAAGAACGTTTGTGATTAACCAAGGACACAATGTGTTTGTGATTAACCAAGGACACGATGTGTTTGTGATTAACCAAGGACACAACATGCTTATTTAACACCAAGATAGGTCTGATTATAAGCAGTTAAGCTAACACAAGTCAAAAACAGCAATCCCTTTAAAGCCATTCATTTCAGAAGGTAGAAATGCATAATACACTAGAGCCAGTAAAGATTAGATGTCACACGGAAAATGGCATAGTATACGAACATAATGTCACGTTATAAAACATTTTGAGATTATGGCTACAAAATTTAGAGAAAAGTTGACTTATGACTAAGCAAAGAAATAGAGCATCTACTTATTTCATTAGGTACACATCATGAACAAAGAAACATGTAAGAGTTCACAACTAAAGAAACAAGATGGAACATGTTAGGCCGTAGTAAAAGTAAAAAAAAGAAAAGGGGAAGATGCTATTATATAATGTAGAAAAAAATAAACATTGTTTGTAATGTATTTCACGTTGAGAAAAAGTCAATTTAAATTAAAATGGTACCAATACCTTCTTGCTTTCCAGAAATACGTTTGTTCGGTCGCAGATGTAAAAATAAACTAGAACAATGCCAAATTCTGACCTGTGAGACGGTTAGGATTTGTAAATGTCATTGGAAAAATTTTCCCGTGGATGTAGCTAATTTTAGGGCATATAAGGGTCTTACATTGCCCTTAGGACATCACGGTTTTCAAGCAGGAAAGAATCATCCATTGTTATAAACCTACATCACATAACAGCATTGAAGTGTCATTGTTACAAACTCTGCATTTGCATGTGATGAAATCATGAACCACGCTCTACTATTCTGACAAATTACCGTATAAGGTTTGTTTTTGTAGACATGTTCCGCAACTTTGTAGATGGTGACTTTGACAAGCCTCCTTCAAGCAATACCGTCTTTTCATCTTCTCTGGAAGCTCCATTCTCCAAGGTAGAATCAGAGTGACTGTGTAGAATAAATAATACAAAAATAGGGGATCAAGATAGCAGTCCTTAGTACTTAACTTTAGTGCCAATACTGATATTATAAAATATACAAATGTGCCAATACTGATATTATATTACACATATTTAATTAGTCAAATCTAACTAACATTGATAACGTTAGCGCGCAGAAACCTTACACTTTAATGGAGGACGATTTTCTGTACTCCAAGATTTCAGAATAGATCCATGCAATGAGAACAGGGAATAGAGCAAGCAAAAATGACACCTGCGGGAAGGGGCAGAACAATGAGAAGCCATCAACATCTACTGCTGTCAAACTGATAAGGAACGAAGCTATTGAACAACATAACAACATAGAACATCAATTTCAATACTGTTTTTATACATTGACAATTCATTGACCACGTCTGCCTATTTTTCTATAATTACATCCATCTACGGCACTCTCTTTTTTTTTAACAAACGGGGCAGGCGCTCTGCCATATCATTAAGAAGAAGAGAACTTCTTTTTCTATATGTTTTGGCCACGTCTGTTTCGGCTCCGAAGAGGAAGGTTTGGATCTTGCAATCTTATGTTGTGAGGGATGTGACCTAAGAGCGCATTTTATTAAGAAGAAGAGAATTGTACACTATACAAGGACCTAGATACGGCTAGGAAAACAAAAAGGAATTACATTGGAGCAGTAAGGAGCCCCATGCTCCATTCCCTCACCTCCTCCAAAATTCTATCGAACAGCATCTTAGAAGGAAGATTCATATGCTGAAAAATGCATTTATTTCTTTCCTTCTAAAGATTCCAGATGGTGTAGACCATGCTATCTTCCGGAGAAGGACTACATTGCTATATGCCAAATCAATGAGTTCAGATGCTAGATTCGCTCACTACCTCAGACTCAAAATAAAGAAAAGATGTGTATACAAACCAAAAAAAAAAATCAGTAGGTCATTGTAACAAAAAGCGCTGTATGCATATCCCTGAATTCCTGATATGACGTTCAAAATCCCAAGCGGGCAGAGCAACCATGTTTGCACAAACTTGGAATCTAAGACATCCCAAGGGAACAGAAGCTTGCCTAATCCGTTAGTCACACGCAAGATAGAAGTATACAACACGCAACCAACCAGTGGTTGCTACAATCAGTTCCAGAGGCCAGTGGGTCTCAACCTTCCAGTCACATCGTACACGCTCATTTTATGGACAACGCTTACTATCACACCGATATTTGCCCAGTAATCGCTCGAGGTATGTCCATGAATGATCAAGCAATGTTCATGCTATCCAATCGAAGAGACACTATGATCATTGAGGAATCAGGGATGCATCCACCCACGGAAGCTCCAAGGTCTATTGCAGCACAAATTTGCCCTGGAAAACCCCAAATCGAACTTACAAGGCACCACTTGGGAGGAGCAAAACCAAGATTCATGGAACTGCCCACCGAAATTATCCTCAACGTTTGGCAACACCAGCAAACCACAGAACAAGCTACCCAGAGCGCAGACCAATTGAGCCAAAGCGCGCGAATCGCGAGAGGCGCGCCGCAACAGTCAAAGCGGTCCGCGCGCGCGATCGCGTACGGGCGTACCTGGCCGGGGCTGACGGGACCAAAGACCTCCATTCCGCCGGACTCCCGCCGGGAGAGCGACGAGCAGATCCCGGGGCCGGCTGGGACGAGAACCGAACGAAGAGCGCGTTGCTGGGATCAGGCAGCGTTCGGAGAGCGACAGTGGACGGGGTGTGTATATGCGAAGGCGGGAGTGGAGCTAGCAGGCGCGGGGCCCGGCCGCCGAGGAGGAGGAGGAGGAGATCTGAAGCAAGCGGGAGGCGGTGGGCGGTCGCCGTCCGAGGTCGGGGGCGGAGGCAGGCGGGGAGAGGAGGAAGGCGATGAGGGGGTAGTTGGAGTTTGGTTTGCTTTCTTCAGAAGTGAGAGAGTGTGCGACTGTGCGGGGCCTCGGGTTCGTTCGGTTCGCGCCGATTGCGGTCGCGTTTGCTGTGCCTTCGTGGGGATTTGGGCAACCGGGGGCTGATTTTTAATTATCAGCCTTGAAGAGAGACTCGAAAGTGGCGCCACATGGTGGGGTACATTCATTAACGTTGATCTTGATCGAGAACCCCTGTCCGGCCCGCCGCCGGCATCGGCTGGGGGAGACACACTCGGCGACCAGCCAAAACTCTGAGCGGACGAAAATAAATAAATAAAATCGATTTATTGTATACAACGGAGAAAAGTAAAAAGAAGTACTCTCGTACATATGTATGTGTTTTTTTAACACATTATCAGCACGAGACTCTTAAGAATAAAAAAACTCCAGAGATCAACCGTACGACTACATTGATGAACAAACTGTGTTGAATCGTTGTTCCATTGACAAGTCACGAGCCTAATTAGGACCAGCGGATTTGCTCTACGCGACAGTCGTCGAATTCCGCATTCGCTACAGCAAGATCGTATGTATTAGTCCGAATCGATTTCGTGAATTGTTAATAGATTTGTTATGAATTGAAGGGTTTTTATGAGATAGACCATTACATGAATTGCCCGATTTTTAGATCGATAACAAACGAACGGATTTTCCATCTGTGCATGAACAGTACACCTACGCCATCACCACATCATCGGACGCGCCGCACACCACATATTGTAGCGGCCGTCGCTGTGTCACATGTCCAACACAACGTGCCATTGCCGCGCCGCTCGTGTGTTGCGATCTGCACCAAGTCGTCGTGCGCCTACCACCATGCACCGCTGTGTTCCTGCACCCCTCCACGGGACAGTCATGCACCGTGCGCCTGTCGTGCCCGATCTAACCACCGTCGTGCCGCAGCAACCTAGCAGCGAGCCGTGCCGCCATCGTGCCGATATCGCCTACCGTGGCATTGATGCAACGTCATCAGTCCCACATCACGCCCCAACTCGTTTTTTGGATTTTTGGCTCGATTTCAAATTACATTCGATTTAATTCTGGATTGTTGTAACATTATAGTTAGTTGATTTGAGACAAAGTTCAAATGCATTTGGGCTCGACTCGACTCGAAAACTCGATTGTAAAGTTACCCCTCTAAATATATCTAAAATCATATAGATGCATCGTGCTGCCCCACGGGCCACTCGAGCAGGCCAGCGCGCCGGTCGAGCCTCCAGGCAGTGTCGAAAGGCCACCCGATAAGGCCAGCCAAAGAAGGAAAAGAATAAAGGGGCCGGGGGGTTTAAAAGAAAAGAAAGAAGGCCACGACCGAAAACAAAGAACAACAACAAAAAAATGGCGCAAGACGGCCATGAAAGAAATGAGAAAAATAGGGGCTACTGGACCAAATTTGAATGAATCAGATCAAAAAAAAAATGGGCTAAGGCAGGCTAGAAAAAAAAGAAAGAATAAACCGCTTGCCTCGTAATTTTTGCAAATAAGTCATTGGGTTACCAAGATATCCCGAGAAAATTTTCTAGGCTATTGAATTTTCTGGAAAAACCCTCAGCATGTTTAGAAAATACATGAAATATTTTTCAAATTTAAGAATCATGCATAAACTACCCTAAGAATATGAAAATTGCACGTAGCTTCTCCTAAATATTGAAAATTCCAGAAAAGCCTTTGGAATTAACAGAAATTAAAGAAAACATATATTCAGACATGAAAGCATCTTGGGACACTGGTTTCAAACTTGAAAGCTGATTTAGTTGATGTTAATTACTTTTGTGCAATTATATAATGGACTTGCTATTGTTAGGTCCCTCATATATCCACCATGCATGTGTAATGTGGGCCATTGGACAGTTTGATTGCTCATCAACCTAGTCAACCTAGGCTAGGTAAGCAATAACTAGACTTAATCCATTTCTCATTCTAAATTTAAATTTTTTTATATTTATACTTATATTTCTTATTGCAAAACTAGGTTTGTCCTCATGTTTTAGATTAAAAAAAATAGACGTCCATCATCTTGTATATGGGCGATCGCTTGATAAAGAGGCAATGGATGCGCACATTAGCATAGCCGCCGTTGATATAGAAGATGTCTGATACTATATTGGCATTTGAATTTTGATAGGTTTGACATATTGATGAGCAGCCTAACCTCCTCTACCATTAGGGTTGGAACAGGATCGGATAGTGTCTTTATCGTGTTCGTATCCATATTTTTTTAACGAATACGAATACGAATCCGAATATATGTCGAATACGAATATGGATCGGATAGTGTAACGAATACAAATACGAGTAGGATATGTACCCAAGTCGGATCGGATACGGATATCCTTCAACTTTAACAGGAAATTTTGGCGTGATAAATTTACAAAATGCATATATGGGTATCATCAAAATATATATGATAAAATTAACAACTCTAATAGCATGTATAATCTGGATATTATTTTTGTATCTTGATAGTATCCGTATTCGTATCCGTATCTGATCCAATTTCGCAAAACGTATCCGGTCCAATTTTGCAAAACATATATGGTATTTGTATCCGGTAAAAATTCCAGATAGTATCCGTATTCGTATCCGTATCTGGTCAAATTTTGCGAACCGTATCCGGTAAGAAACTCCGGATAATATCCGTATTCGTATCCGTTTTGTATTCGAATACGGATATCGCGGATACGGATATGCAGTTTTTTAAATACGGTAGCCGGATAATTTGGATTATCTGTTACCAGAATCCACCCCTAGTACCATTGGACACGAAAACAACACCTAATTTTACATCAAAAAAAAATAGGGAAGGCCGGGGGCGCCGGGCCATGCAACCAAACAGCCCGAACGGGGGCACTGAGCCAATCCCGAGCCCCGATCAATTTGATGTGATGGTGTCCGTTTTGCACCGTATTGATGGGTATGCGACGCTGGCCCAATTGGCCAATTGGGCACCCAGGGGGGCTGGTCTGTGACGCTGGTACGCTACGCCGGCCTGTGCATGGATGGTCGCATCGCCGCAGTACAGGAATTATTGTTCTCCCCAGGGAGAGAAGGCAGAGCGTGGACAAGTGTAAGGCGTCGGCGTGCACGTGTCGCACCAACCCTCGCGTAGCCTAACATGCCCGCATGTGCCCCCCTCCAGCCTTTCGGCATGCCCGCCTTCGCCTTCGCCTTCGCCTTCGCCTCTCTCCCCGCGCAACAAGCTACCTGCCGCGAGCTCGCTGCTCAATGGCTCATCCCTGCCGCGTCGTCCGAGTCAAGTAAAAATTCTCGTCAAATCATGCCAGCCTTCCCGAGTTCCCGTGCAGCCGTGAGGCATTTTGCATCTCCGGCCGTCGCGTCGATAGGGGAAGAGGACGCGTCGGCCGCATGGCATGGCCTGCATGATGCATGCAGCTCTTTGTGCCTTCCGGTCCATGAGGATGAGGACCGGCCAGTCGTCGTAGCTCATACAGGGGTATCATGTACAGGTGGTATATCTGTACATCGTAGCAGTTTGGTGGTACAGCTGAAAAGCCGATCGATAAGATCGGGCGGAGGGAAACGTGCTGCGGCGGGATCGGGCATGTACAACAATCGGCAGCTAGTGGGTAGCCCCCCCGGAGGCGCGTTGCTACACGTAGCAAGTTGACCATAGGCAAGTAACAGGCTAGGCAGCAGTAGCCATGGGCGGGTGCAGATGCATGCACTGGCGCCACCACGGGCGCCCACATGCGCCTGCCGCTGCCGCCCCAGCAAAACGCCGTCGCGAACAGCGAAGCTACTCTAGCCCAGCCCAGCCGCGCGCCACGCCACCCACTGTCCTTCCCTTGCCGCACAGCGCACATGCACCATATATATATCGACGAAGCGCTTAGCTGCCGCAAGCCCGAGACACACGCACCCTGTCGCTAGTTGCTCATCGGCCGGCCGTGTCGCCGCCGACGAGCACTTGCCGGTGGCCCCACCAGTCATGGAGCGCCGTGTCGCCGTGGCCTTAGATCAGGAGGTCGACGAGGAGGAGGCCATGAGGCGGCACGCCGTGTGCGAGCGGGGTCGCCGCATCAAGGCGGCGGCGGAGCTTGGGCTCGCGCGCTCGTCGCGGGGCCGGCACTGGGGCCGCGCTCTGGGCCGCCGCGCCCTCGTCCTCCGGAAGGATCCCTCGTCAAGCGAGGAGGCGGAGGCGGAGCAGGGTGAGGAGACGTTGGAGGGAGAAGCGGAAGAGGAGGAGGAGGAGGTTGAGGAGAAGGTGACGCTGCTGCGGCGGCTGGTGCCGGGCGGCGGCGAAATGGCGGTGGACCGGCTGCTGGAGGAGACGGCCGACTACATGGCCGCGCTGCGGGCGCTGGTCGGCGTCATGCGCGCGCTCGCCTGCCTGCTGTCCGGCCTCGACGCGCCACCGGAGAAGGAAGGCGCCGCCGCCGCCACCGCCGTGCCGGAGAAGCCTCTATGAGAAGTTTTTCCTCTGATTTCTCCGGCACCGTGCGCACTCCATCCCTCATAAGTTTCTTCCTTATTTTTTCCACCCCTTATTTTCGTCCAGTTCTTTCCGGCGAGCCGTGAGCTTGTGACAGGGAAGCAAGCTAAGGGTAGCCGCATTTTTATTGCGATTTGCAAGTAGAGAGTCGTGCGTGCCTGTCAGTTCTCACTCCCAACTCCTGATCTGTGCTGTCGGGAGCAACGCGCGCGTGCTGGTGCAGCTGTCGGAACTCGGAACTCGGAAGCTGATCGTAGTAGCGTTGCTGTGCAGAGGGCGCAGAGGCAGTGGTGTGGAGGAGTGAGCACGCTCGTCGACCTAGCTAGCGTTGGCGTGCTAGGCGGTTAAACTATGGGGACGTGAGCATGTGGCTCGTGTAAGTATATATGCCTGGTAGGAATGCTTCTTACCATGTGCTTGAGTTGCTCTTCCCATGTGGAAGGCATGATCATAGGCTAGAGGGATCACGGATTTGTAATTCGAGATCATGTAGCGTCGTTTTAATTAATTCAGCTGCAAAACAGCAATGTAGAAAACCATAGTTGCCGCTCTAGTATATATATATGTATGCTTTGCCGCTAGCTGTACATCATTCTCTTGCATTCTCGTATTGTTCTCATGTACATGTGAAATCTGACCAACGACCATTTGAAACGCATTGAAAGTGCCGCGTAAATCCGAGTTCGGCCGACGCGCTAGCACATTGCTGTGTAGCGCGTGCAGTCGTGCCCTTATATATAACCATTGCTTTAAATCTCCGGCTATGCCATTTAGCGTTTGGCTTCGCCCAATCAGTTATAGCTGGCTAAATGACGATATATCCCATTGATAGCCCGCTATAGCCGTTTTTTTTAATAGTTGGATCCTACTCAAACCATTATAGCCCGCTATAGCGTTCGATATAACCGCAGATTTAAAACCTTGTATATAACACTGTAGACAGCTTATTCATAAATAAAATTTTGTAATCATGTAGCTATGGTTGACCTTTACATTGCAGACGATCTAAATTTCTATGCATGTTTTCTCTCTCACATCATCATCTATTCTACATAACAGGTATTATAGATGGCTTCAACATAGCTGACATGTACCATTGTACATGCTCTAATAGCTTTCATATTATAGAACACTTTATTTTAAACTATCCAATTTACTTAGAACCCATTCTTGATAGATTATCTGACTTATTTAATTCATTTGACTTATTAATTTATCTGCTTGTTTTGTATCTTCGTTTAAATTACATTGTTTAAAAAAAAATTTATATCTCAAAGGCTTGTATAAAAGCTGTAATATACAGGTCGAATAAAGTTAATATGCCTTTTAAGGCTATCTCAATGTTATTAAAATTAAAAGATAACCTAGGCCGAGAAAAATAGGGCCTTACCACCTCCTCCTCCTCTCCCTTCTTCTTAGTGCCAGAGTCAGAAGATTTTAAAAAAAGGGCTTAGAAAAGAATCTCTAAAGCATAAACGGTAAGAACGTTGAATTCGTAAACTATAATATTATATAGTGTAGTTATTCGTTTATACCTCATTATTATAATTCTATATTCATGTTCAGCCGATTCAGGACATTCCTGTTGGCTAGACTTATATGGTGCCTTCTTTTACGGTTTCGATGCAAAAAATCTCTCTATTATAGAATAAATAGCAAATCATTCTGCTCAGATATATAAATTGTAAAATACAAAAAAAAAATCAATCATAGAGAATTCGTTGTATGGGGAAGATTACAGTTCATCAATTCAAAACAATAGTAAGCAGAACTCATATATCTATTGGTGGACGTGTTGTTGATTTGTCACCCCTAAAATATGAGGCCTTTAGCTAGCACTTAGCCATTAGGCTAGATTTGTAGTTAGGAACCGTATCTTTTCTAAAATCTGTATTTGGAAAAAGCAATCCAAAACTTACTTCTCATATAACAGTACAAATTTAGCTTTTGAAGACTTGACTTCTTGAAAGGGGGTTTCACAAGCTGGCAGTTTGTTTGAGCTTCTGACTTCTGAGGCTGAAGCTAGCTAGAAGCTCAAACAAACAGGGCCTTAGTGGAGCTAACTAATACATATACAATTGTCGACAATTAAGAACAAGCTCCTAGAGTCGAGCTTACTTCTGAATTGCGAACCAAAGAGCCTCTTTTCTGCTGTGATTTTGGCTTTCAAAATGAAGGGATCATAGCGTGAGACAAAAAAAAAACACCAAAGAAATTTTTATGTTGGTTCAGGCTTTTGCTTGCAAAAGATAACAATCCTATGTACCTGTTTTTCCTATAATGAAGGGATCAAGTTACTCTTGATTGCCAGATCAGACCCTTTCGGATGTGATATGGACTTCCAAAATGTTGAACAGATCTTGGCGTAATGGACAGAGAGAAGAGACACAGAGGGGATTTTTATCCTAGTTCAGGTCTCACGGACAAGGGATAGTAGCTCTATCTCCAATACTTCATTATAATCAAGAGATCACAATACAAGGTTTGCATGAGAAAAAAAAAACCTAGACAAGGTTTTTCTTTGGAAGAAGATAGTGCTATAATGGTGTTGGGGTGAGATATTGATCGTCTTGGCGATGGTGTCGATGCCGATCTCCCCCTACCCACATGTAGGAGGATTCTATTTATACTGACCCTAGAATAGAAATCTGAAAAGATAAACATACACATGGTAACTGATTCTTAGAAGTCTAAGGTGTGCCAGCGACGTCTTCGAACCCTAACGCACTCCACCGTCATGTGTCGGGTCGTAGCATAAGGAAGTCTTAGTTGCCAAGTTTTCCAACGCCTACCCAGCGCGCCACCCGTTACCTGTCATATGTCTATGAGCAGCAAGTAGAATGGTATCAAGGAAACACCACGAGGTGTTTCACTATCTAAGGAAAGCAGAACTCAATCCACAATAGCTAGACCCTGAGACTCAAGCAGAGATCGTGCCTGGACAGGGCTTTCCCCTTCAGTCTCCAATAACTCATAGAGGGAATTTACTTGGGCAACGCAAACTTGCCGCCATACTAGGTCAAGAAACACTTTATCCGGGTAGAAAACCATCCATTTAGACCCTTTGATCGGGCAGCGGACTCCATACCAGGCAAGGGTTGCACTATAATCAAGACTGGGGTTTTATCGTTGCCAGACTGCGGTAACTGTCAATTTTTTACTAACCATTGAAGTAGTGTGCAGACACGGAAGACTTGCGCCAGTTTTCGGCAAAACGCGTGCATAGCTGTTTTGTTACCGTTGGCGGTATGCCGGAATTATAGGAAGCATCACGCAGCGCTTCGCCTATAAAAGGGTACGGAGGCAAGATAAATCACTCTTGCCTTCTCTCCTTGCGCTCTAAGCCTCCCTTCTTGCCAGCGTTTAATAGCCTTAAATAGGAACAAAATGATTAAGGATGCAAGGGATGGCAATAATACCCATGGGTCCGGGTACCCGATCCAATGTGTCCGGGTATGGTTATCATTTCTTACCCATGGATTTTCGGGTACGGTTACCCAAAATGAGCGGTATTGATATGGATATTGCTTTGTACCCATGGGTACCCAATCGATACCCAAAATAATTGAAATAGTAAAATGCACCAGAGGTCCATTAACTTGTGCGGTGGTTTCACTTAGGTCCATCAACTTTGAAAGTGCATTTTTGGGTCTAATAACTTGTTAAGTTGTTCACCGCAGGTCCAAACCGCTTAGTCAGCGCCTCCACACTGACGTGGCGGTGCTTGGTCTGCACCTCCACGCTGGCGTGGCAGTGAGGTGGCCACACAAAATCTAAAAAAATTGTTAAAAAAACCGAAAAAATCAGGGAAAATTCAAAAAATATGGAAAAAATGTAAAGATAATAAAAATAAAAAAATGTTAAAAAATCAGGGAAAAAATAAAAAATCGTAATGAAATCTGAAAAAAATAGAAAAATAAAAAATCTGAAAAAATAAAAAATGAAAAATTTAAAAATTTAAACAATCTGAAAACATAACAAAAAAATTGCCAAAAAAATTGGTTATGTTTTCGGATTTTTTTTTTACAATTTTCCCATTTTTTAGATTTTTTGAGTTTTTGAATTTTTTTCGGATTTCTTTATATTTGTTCGGATTTCTTCACACATTTTTTGGGTTTTCCCGAATTTTTCAGACTTTTTTACAATTTTTCAGATTTGCTTTATGATCGGATTTCTTTACCTTTTTTTTAGATTTTTTGAATTTTCTTGAATTTTTTCAGATTTTTATTTTTTTTAGATTTTGTGTGGCCACCTCACTACCACATCAGCGTTGAGGTGCTGACCAAACACCGCCACGTCAGCATGGAGACGCTGACTAAGCGGTTTGGACCTGCGGTGGACAACTTAACAAGTTATTGGACCAAAAAATGCACTTTCAAAGTTGATGGGTCTAAGTGACACCACCGCATAAGTTAATGAACCTCCGGTGCATTTTACTCCAATTGAAAATAGTTGTTTACAGTACGTAATTTAGTAATTAGTTGCTATGACTTCAAATTTTCAATTTATAGTCTATGTGCTTTATATCTCTCTCTAAATGTTAGCAACACATGTGTTAAATGAAAATATACTTGGTTAACTAGCTGTTGTGTGATTCAATGCTTTATATTTAGTAACTATGGAGTGTACGGGTATGGGTACCCATTGGGTATTGGGTACCCACCAGGTATGGGTATCGTTATGCATGTGTACCCATAGATAGAGCCGGGTCTGGGTTTGGATAATATCTTCGGGTATCGGGTATGGGTATGGCTCAGGCGTATCCGATAATACCCATCCGATTGCCATCCCTTCATGCAAGGTGAGAGCATTAGTCGTATCTTAACGGGTCTACCACCAAGACAAAAAGTGAAATTAGAAGAGAATTTCCTTCGCAATGAATATTGCAAAAGCATTACTCCGTATTAGCTAATTGGTAGCATCATAATTCACAAACTAAATGCTAATGAGTAATAAAGTTCGGGTGCAAATAAACAATTGACATTGACAAACTTGATCACGTAGCAGCAATGGCCGATGGGCGATGGATGTGATCTGACGACAGATCACAGATGAGGGGAGAACACGCTGCAACTTTCTCCAGCGAATCGAGGGTCTCGAGGTAGCAACCGCGCATGACACAGCATCAGACGGACGAAGATCGTGCCAATTTCTCCGGCGAGCAGCAGTTGGATTCGGGCGTGCGGCGGCCGGCCGGGTGGTGCGGCCATGACGTCTCAAGAATTCCTGGCCTGGCCGCTTGGAGAACGATGTGGTTATCTCGGAAAGCAAAGAAGAAGCCTTTTGGTTCGTTCATGGGTTGACGTTGTTTATTGGGCCAGAATGTAGAAAAGTTATGGATATTCTTCTGGGTTTTTATTTAGTTGTTGCATTGGGCTGGAGAGGGAGTTCACACGTGGATCAACATTGTGTACCATCGCTAAAAAAATTTTAGCCGGGTCGATCAACGTGGTTCCGGTTATAAAACTTTGCTATCACATAGTTTAAGACGTAGATAAACAGTCACACAATTATAGGGAGGACAAAGAACATAATATGTAGCTGTGTGATTATTCTGATTGATAATACATTGAGTCTATTTATACTACTTCCTCTATTATAAAGTAATGGTTGTTTTATATATTGACACGGCCTCCACAGTACAACTTTGATAAAAAAAATATATAAAGGATTTATTTATTATTATGAAAGTTCTTTTCAAGATAAATATCCTAAAATTATAAAATTCTTTTCAAGATAAATCTATCTTATATGATTTTTATGTTCTCAACCTGAATAGTTTCTCTATAGATAAAGTTCTAAAATTTTGATTTAGAACAAATTTAAAAGGCCTACTATTTCGTAGCGTCCTCAGTTAGCGCCCTGCTCGTCCTCTCTGACCGTTGCCCCTACTGGTTGCAGCCTTGCAGGCTTGCAAACGTGCCTTGTCCTCCCCCGCCTCCCCCCTGGTTGCCCTCTTGGCCAAGGCCGCCTACTCTCCTTTTGGTGCCTGCTCAAGCTCTTGGCTGTCATTGCCCCTGCCGGACTGGTTCCTACCTCCAATGGCGAGCGTGTGATGCAATCTTGCTAATGTATTCTAGAGTTGTTCTAGCTTTTCTAGGTGGATCTTTTCTTGGTTATTTCAGATAGTGTCGGTGGCCCGAGCCAGACAATAGATTTATGAGAGGCTACCACGCGAAGTACCGTACTATGCTACGCGAGACAGATCAGGGGAGGCTGAGCAATCTCAAAGTAGCTAGCCTATGAGGAAGAAATACAGGCTGTCCTTTATTACTGGGAGGGCCCCCTATTTATAATGGGGGGCCAACTTACAGCATGCCATTACAGTCCCTTTACGAGGGAAACCCGCAGGGATCAGGGGGAATATAGGAAAAGACCTCTCTAACCCTCACCTGCCTATAATCCTAGGGGCATTGAAGGGAAAACACCTTCGGGACCCCGGGATGGAACTCGATTACCCTCACCAATAAAGCAAGGGTAGCACTGAGATTACAGAGGGGACCTAGCTGTTACAACTAACTATGATTCTTTTGCCACCTGAAGCTAGTTTATTATGGCCAGCTGTCGTATATCCTTGACACATGATACTATCCCTGGTCCCTGTAACAAACCGTACTTGTTGTCCCCTGATCTTCTTGCCTCCTACGCAACTGCCATTGCTTCGTGGTTCTGGCCTTCCTTGATCTTGGGTGGTATACTCTTTGACTTGCCCCACTCCACCTCCGGGAGGGTATCCCCTCTATTCTGCAATTGCCCCGCCCGAAAGAAGCAAGACCCCTGTCAAGCAGCATACTCTTTCCCCGGTCCGCCATTGCTTCGCCTAGGGGGCGCGATGCACCCTTCGGATGCGTTTCTCCTTCACCTTCGTGGGTTGGTTCGCCGCTCTCGCTGGTTCGTAGGGTATGGGTGTCCCCTACTACAACAGATAGCTTGCTAATGGAATGTCTTTTATTGTAGAGTTGATTTTATTATTCTTGTTAGATTTGTTCTCACTGTTTCACATGGTCAGAATTTTGCTACTGGGAATATGGAATGCTTCACACGGCAAGAATCTTCTAATGGAATGCTTTGCCATTGTATCCTAGATATATTTTGGGTTTGGGGATCGTCGGGTCTCGGTACCTATTGGATTCAGTTACAGTACATGTTTGGACCAATGAACAAGTTTAGATTCAAGTCTGAATAAAGTTTTTTGGGTCAAAGATAGTTGGATTTGAAGGTTCTCGACTCGATTGCCATCCCTACAAATAAAAGAGCTAAAGTTTCCTCCTATCAATATGTTAAAGCGTCTTAGACATATTCGTTTAGCCAACTTATCCATTCAGCCCAACATACAACTAATTTCATCTTAGCTAGCTTATTTATTCAGCACAGCCCATTCCCCTTCCCCAAGCCGTTGCCAAACAAGCTGCAGTTGCGCCTCTGATTGGGGTCTTAACGCAAACGATTGAATCTTAAATCAGGTTTTGCTAATACAAGGGAGCCCTTCCAAGAGGAGACTCACGCCACTAATCGTGTCACTAGCGACGCGATTAACAGTCTAACAATTAAGCACTCACTCCAAAACCAATCTGGAGAGCGCGATCCACTAATCTGAAGACTGAACCGCATCAAGAAGTGGATCAGCGCTGTGATTCGTGAGGTAAACTTAGGAGGAATGGGCGAATGGCTTCGCAAAATTCATGTTTAACTCTATTAATGGCAGCACCCCCGCCGCCCAAGCTGGACCTCATCTTCAACCTCTAGCAGCCGCCATGTTCCGCCGCCGATGGAAATGGAGCGCGGGCCGTGCGGCAGCTCCGCCCAATAGCTGGGTCCGCCCGGCGACGAGCCATGCCACCGAGATGACCGGACTACATACCTACCTAATCTGCAGCTGTGTGTTGCTGTCGCCCGTCTCTGCCCATGACGTGCGCACCTCGCTGCTACTCTTTTGATGGACTACCCTGTCGAATCTTGCCTCTGATACCCGAATCCTGTCGGTCACATACTCGCAGGGAATATTTGGTAGTTAGGAAGGGAGATCGATCCTCCCATGCCGTGGCACAGCCGCACACTCGCACGGCTCACTGCCGACGAGCTGGCTATTTTACGTCCATCCAGGGAGAGGCCGAGAGGGAGGCTAGCGTGGCTGCTTCGATTTTGGTTTGCATGTTTGTCTGAACTGAAACGTCGTACCTTGAGGCTGGCTAGCTCTCTCTTTTTCTGAATATTCAACGAGTACTGGATTATGCGGGTTGCTCGGCATGGGAAGCTGGCTTCGTTTCCGTCCATTAATTGTCCATTAATTGTTACTACTAGCAAATATACCAGAAGTTTACGCTAGTCGTTTAAAAGCACCATGCTGCAAGAAACATAAATTATGAAGACTAAATTATGCGGGCGGTTCTTAAATTATCACACAGTTCTCATCAAGATACTCGATCTTTCAAATTATAGTTTAGAGTCCCTAAACCATTAAAGTGACCAAAATTTGGTACACCATTGCCACACCACCGCACAGGAGCTGACGTGGTTGCTCCACCGCATGAATCCTGTCATCGTGTATAGTTCACATGCCATTTTTATATTTTATATATTTTTTAAGTAAATTATATGGCCGGTCCCTAACCTATCACGCAGTTATCATTCGAGTCTCCGATCTTTCTAATTACCGTTTAGCCGTTTAGGCTCCCCGATCTCATCCAGTTCTCATTTAGATTGGGGATCTAAATGAGAATTGCGTAATAGTTTAGGGACCGCTCTACAGTCTACTCAAAAAATAAATATAAAATATAAAAATGACACGTGAACTATCCACGGTGTGGCAGGATTCGTGCGGCAGAGCAGCCACGTCGGCTCCCTGTGGTGGCATGGCAATGCTGAATCGGATTTGGATCACTTTAATAATTGCGGGACCCTAAACTGAAATTTGATAGATCGAGAAGTTGATTGAGAACTGCTTGATAGTTTAGGGACCGTCCGTATAATTTACTCAATGCTCACAGGACAAACATCCTACATGTTGGTGGGTCAAAGTTGAAGTCCAGATGTAACGTCTATCGAATCTTTTAATCTTAAAAATAGAAAAAAGTTAGAAATCTTTTGCATCCACCAAGTTCGTACACACATGATACATGGAGGAACTTTGTGTACCACTGTACCAGTACGCTAACATCGATCGACACACATTCATCGCCCCAATGTGCTGTTACCAGCACACATGTGGTAGGCGCCATTGTGCTATACCATCAACATGCATGCATTCCCCGTTCCAATATGCTACCAGAGACACGTGGCATTGAATTGGGAAGGCTTTCGGGAAACGATGGGTTGAGTTAACCAGAACAGGAAAGCGTGCTTACGCGCGTGTTGTTCATGTTTAATGGATTGATTTTTATAATGATGTCGTTGTGTATTGTGGTAGTTTATTTCGGTAATATGAATGTTATAACAATATTCTGAAATTTCAATTGTTTGAAATTTTAGGAATACTCTAATTTTGAAGGATCTTTTTGAGATTTTTGGTTGTTACATTTTTACATTTCTATTTTTACGCTCTTAAAATAAGAAAGTGTAATAAGGGGGAATTAAGATAGGAACATTATTTTTACATTTCTATTTTCTAAAGTTTTGAAATTCTCATTTTTTTATTCTATTGGTTTAGCCACAATTCCTTTTTTAACTTCCTATTTTTCAGTTTTTTTTGACATAGGGAGAAAAATAAAAAGGAAAAGAAATATGGGCTAGATAGGAAAAAAACAAACTACTTTTTATTTTTTTCAATTATCAAACTTTTTATAGATTCTCTTGTCTAGCTACGGTTCCATTTTTAGAACTCTCTATTTTTTATTTTTTTGGCATAAAAAAATGAAATAGAAAAGAAAGAAATATGGGCTAAACGGGAAAAACATTTTTTTATTTTATCTTTAAAATGTTTTAGAAAAATATCCAAACTTCGTATGGATGTTTTTTGTGTAAGCACGATTCCTTTTTTGGCTAACTTAAAATTTTTGATTTATTTTGTGATCTAACAAATGAAATAGATATTGAGAAAAAATAAAACATGTGTGCAACAGCTAGGAACGCAGAACGTGGGAGGGAAAGAGGGAAGCAGTTGTGCAGCTGGGAAAATAGGGGGCGTGCGGGAGAAAATATGGGGGAGGCGAGAGTCGACAGGAGCTACGGGTTGAGATCTCGCGTGGCTAGCCAGGCAAGCGCGGCGCCGGCCTTGTTAAGTTTGTTGCGGTAGGAATTCTTTCACACACACATATTTTGGATGAATGGTCGGATCATGTGTCACGTGGCCGACCAGACGGAACAGATAACCGAGGTTTTTTCTGGTGATGTGGCCTCATACGGATCTAGCCTCATGGCGACTTATGTAGGATAGTTATATATTGTTGATAGAGATGGATTGGATCATATCTCTCGCCCAGCTAGCTAGCCACATAAGCCTATGTACATATGGCCTCTTAGTAGAACTTAGAGCATTGTCAGCAGGGTAGTATTTCATTATTGCGGACTGATTTTTAACCTTAGAGCTGACAATCTAGCTTGAATCTCTCGAGCAACTTGTTTTTGACTCAGATTGAGTACGGCTCGTAGGCTAACGAGCCTAAGCTCGAGCTTTTTTTCTAACTCGGTCAAATACTGAGGTGAGTCTAAGGCTAGCTTGCTGGCTCGTGAATTTACGGGTGTCTAGGTATTAGTCTAACCCATCATCACTAATAGTTAACCCATCCTCTCATCCATGGATATGGTTCTCCCTCGACATAGCCCATCCAAGGGCCTCAAATGCTTAATCTCGAGGTCTTTCATGGTTGAGCCCCTAAAATCTCTCCCTTTTTCCAACCTCAGACTGTCAAATAGCTTATTTCTCAGGCTCACGAGCCTTCTCGAACTGTACCAAGCTCTAAGCAGGCTTGAGCTGAGTTTTTTTTTAAGCTCGTTTAGTGACCGAACCGAGCTCCAACCGAGCCAGGCAGTGATTGAGCTGAGTCAAGCCAAGCCAAGCTAAGCATTGGCTCGCTCAAGCTCAGCTTGTTGTCACCTCCCCTACTCAACCTCTATAATGTTCCAACAGAGTTTTCTAAGCCAGTCTCTAAATTTAGAAAGAAAAAAAATTCTGAGTCTCTATTTTTTTAGATCATTTTCTCTCCAATCTCTATGATTTCTTTTCGAAAAATAGCGATTTGTTAGATGTAAACACATGAAATGAAAATGGCTCGGAGAAGTAATATAAAGATTAAAATTTAGAGACGTCGGTGATATATGTCGATCTGACAGAGTGTGAAGTTTACATTATCCACGCTGATCGCTTATTATAGGACATATAACTAACGTACCCATATATACCTCTCTTATTCATCTGGACCCAGGTGAAACCAATGCGTCGAGATGGGAGAGACCGACAGAGAGGAAAGCATGTCATATAATCGCAGCTCTGTTTACTTGATTCTCTTTCGAAGGGACCTAAATTAAATTCAGCTAAAGGGCAGCCCACGTACGCATGGTCCCATATACTCCCATCGGTCCCATGCATATAATCCCATCTTCAAGATCGACGGAACCAAGTCCATTTTAAGCTTTTGGCAAAGACTTGGGAGCAAAAGATTTTGGTTGGTCACCGAGGCACATCGCGGGACCCATTGGCTGGTCGAAGTGGGAAAACATATGTATATAGTGGTCTGTTATGCCACATGCATTATTCTTTTTCCTTTAGCCTGCCATTGGATCCCATCCGTGTGCTCAACAACGTTGGGGGCATTTTTAATCACCAACTAAAATGTGAAGAGATCGAGCAGCGCGCGGCACCGACGATGTATACTGCACGCGCATGCCATAATACGCCAATGAGTGGCTGCTGTCTTATAATCGTTTCTTTTGCAGACATACGTACGCGTGTTGGCTAATCTATATGAAGTCGAAGCCGGACGCTCAACGAAAAATGGGCAGCAGCAACAGAGTTTCTCTTTCTTTCTTTTTTTTTTCTCTTTTTTTTTTTTGTCACGTGAGACGACAGCCAGCGTGCGATGGCCATGAACCAACCCTTTCAGCGGTTTGGATCCATTCGTTTTGTGTGCATGTTTCTCGTGCGATGCTTTCTTATCGTTCCGTTGGGATTATTTTGGTATTTATTATCGTTGAACCGGTTTTCCGTGATCATTACTCCTCAACAGAAACGTGCAGGGATGTTTAGTTGCAAAGTGTCATGAAGTCAAAATAGTTCACCAAAGTAAACAGATAAAATCTGATGTACTCTCTCCGTCCAGGATTGATCTTCGTTTAAGCAAACAATCGAAATCCAACTTTGATCTGCGTCTAACGCCTGGGAGTATGTCCTAGCTTCCTACGGTTGGACGAACGGGCGCTCGCGATTTCGATTGTTTGCTTAAACGAAGATCAATCTTGGACGGAGGGAGTATGTCCTAGCTTCCTACGGTTGGAAATGATGTGCGTCTAACGCCTGGGAGCCGGTTGTGCCTCGGTACGACGCGAGCGCCCGTTCGTTTTGCATGCAGGAGCCAATGCAGGAGTAAATTTCAGCTGCTACGTGATTTGTCCACGGCTCAATCACTCGGATCGCTTCACCGCGATTGGCCAGGAGCAAGACACGGCAGCATGCAGGAGTAAATTTCGAGCAGGCACCTAAGCGACACTACATCAGTCTCAACGAGGATTAAATGGAATACAGGCTCAATTTCGTTCTCCTTGGTCATGATGCACAGGGCTTAAACGAAGATCAATCCTGGACGGAGGGAGTATTATAGTAACGCTCCATTATTGTTTAAAAGATATTAAACAAATTGCAATAGTAACTAGCAGTCAAAATTATATTTAGGGTTGTGGGTCTGTTTGGTTGATGCCTCAATTTAATTTGTCAAGCCTTAGCCTTAGGAGTCTGCCACACTTGTGACGTGACTAACTTAGCTAATGTTAATATATATTTGGTTTATTGGCACGCTCAACATCTGGCATTACTAAGATTTTTGTGGCACATGTTTGGCTTGCTACTATGCCTTACATAGGCGAACATGGCTAAACAGCGCACTTCGGTCCATCAAACATAAACAGCGTGCACCAACATGTTTTCCCTTTCTAGTTAACTTGCCACGGTGTCCATGTCACGTCGGATTTAAACATAAAACGAAGAGGTATGGGCCTGTAGTAAACAACTTAAAGAGTTAATGGACCCAAAACTGCAGTTTGAAAGTTGATGGAGGTCTAGCTGAGACATGAAGTACGTCTAGTACCTCTTATACTAAATAAGACAGTAAAAATAGAAAAAAATATATATATAAAAAAGAAGCTATGGCTAGAACAAAAACCTAAAAAACCATAAAATTAAGAGAATTCCTAAAATTCTGAACTATTAAAATTTTGAGAATATTATTATAACACACATATTACCAAAATAATCTACCTATAATGCATAACGGCATCATTAACAAAAATCGGTGCATCAAACATAAATAGCGTGCGTAAATATGTTTTTACGTTCTAGTTAACTCCACACGTTGTTTTCCAAAAGCCTTCCCAATTCAACATTGACATTGATTTGAATGAAAAGAGGTCATCCTTGTGCAGTTTTTAAGCAAATACAGTATATCACACCTATAGGTGGCCAAACGGGCGGCACGGCACGGCACGGCACTAGCACGACGCGGCACGGGCACGATTAGGCACGGCACGACGAGGCATGAACAGGTAATCGTGCCGTGCCGTGCCGGCCCATGGGCCGAGGGGCAGGCCCAGGCACGGCACGGAGAAGAAATAATCGTGCCGTGCCGGTACGATTGGCCCGCCGTGCCATTCTTGACGTGCCGGCCCATCAGCCCAGATACCAGAAATGGCTCACTCGATCTAAAACAAGCGTCTAGACAATGGTATCTCAAGTTTGATGAAATTATAAGAAAATTTGGTTTTAAGGAAAACGAAGTAGACAATTGTATTTATACTAAATTTAAGGAAAGTAAATACATCATCTTAGTTCTTTATGTCGATGACATTCTTTTAGCCAGCAGCGATAATGACATGCTGTTTGAAACTAAGAGGTTTTTATCCTCTAATTTTAATATGAAAGATCTTAGTGAAGCCTCTTATGTACTGGGCATTGAAATTTATCAAGATTGAACTAAAGGAAATTGGGTTTATCCCAAAAGGCATACATAGACAGAGTACTGAAGAGATATAATATGTATAAATGATCTGCCTCGCCTGCTCTAGTTGTTAAGGGCGATAAGTTTGGAACATTCCAATGTCCGAGGAATCAATATGAATCTGATCAGATGAGGACAATTCCTTATGCTTCTGCTCTCGGAAGCATCATGTATGCTCAAGTTTGTACATGCCCTGACTTAGCTTTTATAATCGGGATGCTTGGCAGATATCAGTCCAATACAGGACTAGATTACTGGAAAGCCGTTAAGAAAGTCTTGCGCTATATGCAAGAAACTAAAGATTACATGCTCACATATAAGAAGTCTGAAAGCCTTGAAGCTATCGGCTTTTCAGACGCAGATTTTGCGGGGTGTGTGAATACTAAGAAATCCACGTCAGGTTACATCTTCACCCTCGCTGGAGGAGCTATTTCGTGGAAAAGCTCCAAACAATCACTTACTGCATCTTTTACGATGCAAGCTGAGTTTGTGGCATGTTATGAGGTTACCGGGCAGGCGGTATGGCTTAAGAATTTTATACCCGAACTTAGAGTGGTCGACAGCATTTCGAGACCACTGGCCTTATACTGCGACAACCAATCGGCAGTCTTTTATGCGAGTAACAACAAGTCAAGTGGTGCTACCAAACACATTGATATTAAGTACAATGTTGTGAAAGATAGAATCCAGGATCAAACCATTAATGTTAAGCATATTGGTACTAAGTTTATGCTAGTGGATCCACTCACAAAAGGCTTACCATTCAGTTTATTTCGTGAACATGTTGCCGAAATGGGTATACTGGAAAGCCTATGATTCTAGACATAAGGGCCAATAAGCAAACCAACTCCCATAAGAAATAAAATTTATTCCAATCAAGATGAGATTAGTATGTTGTGGGTATAGAAACCTCAATTATCACTTAAAGATTCTGCGGTGCTTGCCTCAGTATGCTTTTATCAAGAAAGGATTTATGTTGTTAGCCTTACGATCAAGTGGGAGAATGTTGGATTTTTTACCGTTTGGGCTAACCGTTAAAGGTAATTAGGCACCCTAATTGCGGTCATTAACGCCCGCCATAATCATGGTCATTAATGTCCTTAATGACGGTCATTAATACCTTTCCTAAACCCGCGCCCTGATCGGGGGCGCTCCTCCAATTTCTGGTTGCGGTCCCCCTCACCCAGCGCTATATATAAAGAGAGCACCGACAGCCCTCTGTAGCTAACGCTACAGGGTTTTTCCCTCTGCTCCCGATACTCCCGATCTGTGAAGGGCGTTGTGGCCTCGTCACCAAGCAGGCCCCTACGGCCTAAGTTTCTACACTGCGTCAATGGCATCATCAAGCTCCAGTAAGATCTCCTAATGATCTCAGTTTTGTGGTTCGGTATTAGGCTACTTATGATTCTTAACGCTTCCGCATGAGTACTTAGTTCTAACAGATCCAACGGAGAGTTCAGCTCATATGGACTGTGGTGCATGAGAAAACACGGCAACAAAAGTTACGTACACAGCTTACAACTCTGAATAATGATTACTCCCTCCGTTCTGAAAAACAAATCGCTGTTGACTTTTATACACATGTATGACCATTTTTTGGACACACTTTACCGGCCACCCTAATGCCATCTCCACTTGATCACTTAACTGACTTAGTGACCTGTTTCCTTGCGAATAGGCGTGGGCTTTCGGTATATCGTTATATTCGGTTTGATATTTACGGTATTCAAAAAATGGATGCCAAAATCATGCCTAGAAAAATAGCTACCAATACCAAAAATACCGAATTACAGTATTTCAATATTTTTGGTAGATCGAGCAAAAAACAATTAGTTACCACGCGAAGAGGATGCGCGCCGGTCGTCGGGCCCGGGGATGCCGCGTCGAGGGAGGCCGTACCGGGGGATGCCGGCGCACCCGTTGCTCGGGGCTGGACGCCAGGGGACCCCGTGTGGAAGACGCCGGTATGGGTGGCGGCTACGTCAGGCAGGGGTGCAGGTTAGCGGGACGCAGGTGAGTGGTGGCTAGGTTGAGAAAATGAGAAGTAAGAAATGGCTGGTGGGGATTGGGGGTAAAAGCAGCGACCTGATGGTCCGTATGCTGCCCACGGGAGCCTAGAGGAAGGCCATCAGCCCATCACAGGCTCATTGCTCACAGTGCCAGACATCGGTATATATGGGATTTCGGTTTCTAGAATCAAATACCGAACCTATACCGTAATACCGAAGTTTCCTAAAATAACTACCAAACCAAATACCATATACCTAAGATACCACAATTTTCAGTATTTTTGGTTCGGTTCGGCTCGTGAATTCGGTATCGGGATTTTTCTGCCTACCCACCCCTACTTGCAAATGCCTCCACGACAATCTCTAGAGAAGAGAGGAGAAAAAGGAGAGATGAAGAGAAAGGGAAAAGACAATAGGGGAAAGAAGAGTGGATTACATGCTGGTTCATGTGCCATTTCCTTGTAGCACATGTCGACTTGCATGTCATGGTGGTGAACCCGCCTCTAAAACAGTATAAGGGGTTATTTGCACCGATTTTAAGGTTTGACGTCTTATGACAAATGGTTTCATAGTTTTAAGGGTTGCATAGACAAAGTATGATAGTTTAGGGTGTAAAATAGTTTTTTTTGGGGGGTTAATTTATAAAGCAAGACACATGATTGATGGGTCCTTAATTCATGAAAAGAACCGAGATTTTAATTCATCAGAAAAATGAGACTCACTCAAGCACACAAAGGAAGTAAGGATAGTCATTTGAGAAGAAATGCCAGCCAGCGCTGGAGCAACATGAACCTTCAGGACGCAGCCTAAAAGGAATACTAATACTATAATTAGTTGAAACCTCAATTCCACAACAAATGCCCACCACCTAATCCCCACCCAGGGCAAAGTGCAGATGTTATGGACCGACGACACATATACACGCACTACTGCAAAGCGCCACACACGCCAGCACATTGCTTCTCTGATCCCTACCGCATTCTGCCTCAGCCTTTTTAAGGCTCCTCTTGATGATCAGAAGTGCGGAGGAAGGTAAGAACCTAAGCCAGAAACGAAACAAACAAACAAACAAAAAAGGAAAAGCTGCAGTGGAAGAAGGAAAGAAAGAGGAGCGGAAAGAAAGACGGGAGCCGGGTGGGTGAGAAATTCAATTTTGGGTTCGCAACGGTAAAGAGGAAGATTCGGTGGCCATCCGGCACGGCGGGCGCGGGGTGGGGAGAAGCCTTGGAGGCACGCAAAGCGGCCCGGCCGCCGGATCCGACCCGCTCCTACCACCATCCGCGCACCCGTGCACCCCCATGCCCACACCAAGCAACTAGTAAACCACCCCCGCTCCGCCGAGTATTTACGCCGCTCTGCCACCGCGCGCGGGGAAACTCAACGCGCGCGTGCGCGGGAGCGAACGGGCGAACGCAAGCGTGGTGTTTTATCCAGCGCGGATAAGCCTCCGCTAGGGTCAGGACAGTAGATTCGGACGCATGCAGAGGGCAACCATGAAGCACGGACGAAACGGCCGGGGCTTATCCAGAGATAATCTACACCTTTACCGTTTTGATTGATTAATGGATGGGATCTTTTTAATGTACGTCCAAACTATTTTCTTAAACAAGTCCAAACTTGTACTCTGAAAAACAAGTCCAAACTATTTTTGGGTGGACCTCCTTTGGGTGCCCTACTGCCCTGGACGTTTGCTACTTGATGGAAACTTTTATCCAAATTACCTGACTCCTAAAATTAATGCGTGTTAACAATTTCATTAATTATCTGGAACATAAATATCAACTTGACGAAAATACTCTATTGTATTTCGATACGATCGTGCCGATCATGAATATAATCGGTGATATGTCAACATGGACGGCACAAAAATTTTCATCGACTGCTTCTTTGACATGGCCGTCGCTAAGCCTTTTCTCCATATGGTCGTTGACAAGCTTTCTATGAACTAGTTCGTTTTCAATCTCGACATTTACATCGTGCTGGCGATACTTTATGCCATCTACTACTATGTCTACACTTCCTATGATGTCTACAATGACAAAGTTTTAACGAACCCCACCTTGAAAAGGTCGTATATATGCAAGAGGCAAACTCGTTGGCCAGATATTGTGTAGCCGCCGCCACAAGATCGACCACCATTTTGATCACCTCCCCAACCTTAAGACGTACCTAACAAATGAGCTTCTCCACCTCCACAATATTCTCAAGTCCACCTACTCATGTCGCTCAAGGCCTAGCCTAAGATCAAGTCTAATTTGTCATTTGCGAGTTTAGTTTGGCCACGTAGGCAGTGCAAATTCAAAACGATCATAACTATTTCATACAAAGTCCGTATTGGACGTTCTTAGTATCCACAAACAAGTCCACAATAAGAGCTTTCTAGTGGATCTGGTCCAATGGACAAATTCTTTATGGAATTGAAATTGTGGAAACAAGAGGACGTTCTTGGGTGTTGTGCCCCTCCACTTGAGTCTACATGCCTTGTACGTCCTAGGGTTAGCCGACCACCCCCTTTACTGCCCTTTAGCCTCTCTCTCTCTCTCTCTCTCTCTCTCTCTCTCTCTCTCTCTCCCTCCCCTATATAAATTCAATAATTGTTGCTAATTTAGACTAGGATTTTTCTTGAATTAATCCGCCATTGCAGTTTCACTATTATCAGTTTGTGGAACCCTAGCTTTGTGTGCGTCATTGGTCACCTGTAATTGGCAGATTGCATCTACCATGTTATTGCTTGTGTTTTTGGTTCGCATGCAGGGATAAGTCTCTTGGACAAGGTCAAACGTGTCTTGTCACGATTGATAACCAGCAGAGCTATAGTGTTGCGTTTTGACATGTTCTAATCGGAAGATCGGATCGTCTACATCAATATCTCTATAAATGTACTTACCCATATCTATCAGAAGATCGGGCCACCGTGCCACATCATATTTTGTATTCTATATATGTAGTAGAAAAGACGGGAAAAAACCACCTCAAGGACCTCTTCACCCGGTACAAGAGCTTTTAATGATGTTTTTTTAATAAAAATGTTTTTCAATGATCTTTTGATATACTTCAAACTTATTTGTGTGTCCTGCATAGAGTATTGTGGAAGGGCTTTCAATGAGTTCCTCAAAAGAAATAAATTGTTGAATGTTAAGCAGATCTCAAATGTAATCTTTTCTAATCATGAATAGTGAAATTTGAGAAGATTAAGATTTTAAGAAACGCACAAGTTGTAGCATAAACTATTATTTCTAAATTTCAAAATCCTTCTAGGGGAGAACGAGCTCGAACGTTGTAAAAACATGGACATCTTATTTCAAGACCTTCTGACCAGACAAATTAACTTTTGTAAAATAATGGAGAAAGTGTACATGTTTCCAAATTATTCAATATACATTTCTGTTTATCAACAATGTCAATATGTGACTTGGGCATATACACGACTGGATGAATAAGAGGTGCATGCAACATGAGGTCTTTTACGGACGCAACAGTAAACGAAGAGAAGTTAAGTAAAAAGTTCACATTGGTAGTTTCATCCATATATGCTCCTCTATACTTATCATGCATATTGTACTGCGCAATGAATTCAATTTTTTCTACAACCACCGTATCTTAAAGATAGAAATGTCTGGCTCATTTAATAAAGGGTAAAAAGCATACATGCCATTGTAGAGTCTCCTTTGTAGAGAAATGTCATCGCAGAGTCTTTAATATCCTAGACGTCATTATAAAGTGAAGATTCGTACATATATGCCATTATCAGTTATCAGGGCTGATAGAGAATTTTAGATAAAATACACAAAAAAATACGGTACGAAATACGGCCTGACAAGTGGGACCCACATGTAATACTCTCCTCTTCTTCCTCCTCCTCTCTCACTCTCTCTCCTGTCCCCTCTCTTTCAATCTGCCACTCGCCCCGTCGACGCAATGCCGGTGGCGACTACACCTGCTCCGACGGCGCGCTCAGCGACGACGGCCTGCCATCGCCGCACGCGGTGGTCGCGGGGATCCACCATCTAGCGCAGAGCAACGACGCAGCGGCGGCGGCCATCGGGCGCTGTGCTGGTGCTGGTCTCCCTCCTGGAGTCCGGCGACACGCGGGGGAAGAGGGGAGAGGGGAGAGGAGAGATCGAGGCGGGAGAGGCCGCGCCGGCGTCGGATCGAGGCGGGGGAGGCCGCCCCACGACGTCGACGCCGGCACCGGATCGAGCCGCCGCCCCACGCCGCTGCCCCACGCCACCGCCGGCCCACGCTAACGCCGCTTGTGCAGATCGGGGAGAGAGAGGGGAGGAGGGAGAGAGAGAAGCGAGAGGGATGGAGGAGGAAGAAGAAAAGAGACATGTCAGACCGTATTTTTTACCGTATTTCTTCACTATTTCATCTAAAATTCTTTCCTAGCTCAAATAATGACATCTGTGCACATTTCTGTTGTTTATAATGGCGTCCAGGATATAAAGGATTCTACGATGACATTTCTATTCAAAGGAGACTCTACAGTGGCATGCATGCTTTTTACCCTTTAATAAATGGATAATATAGAATCACGGTCGTTTATCATAGAGATAGAGATGCGAGGTACTAGAATCAACTCAAATAGTGATTTCGCTAATTATATAAATATTGATATACTTTCTCTAGATAATTAATATAGTCCAACGTATCTGTGCGATACTACAAAAAATATGTATAATATCCAAATTCCCAATATGCGTTGGTTTATGCTTATCCAATAGCATGTTTTCTTGTTTGATATTACTACTTCAATGCCTGTTCTTTGGTTTGCCTTTTCATGTATCCATATGGGTGTGTGCCTAATGTAATACTAGTTCAATGCCTGTTCTTTGGTTTGCCTTTTCATGTATCCACATATGGGGGTGTGCCTAATGTAATCTTATAGGCGGACACTAGGGTCCGGACGTCCGGCCGTCCGGACCTGCTGACGTCAGCATGACGTCATCATGTAACTTGCGCGAATACCTACTGAAACCTGGAAACACAATTGTGGAAACTTGAGAGAGACAGTGCAACCTGAGGACAAACTTGGGATTTCAGAAAGTTTTTGAGAATAAGAACCAAGTTTCAACAGTACAAAACCAAGTTTCGCGCGATATCCATGTTTCAGTGGGCAAATCCTAAGTTTCCAGAAAATAAAAACAAAGTTTCGAGATCATGAAACCTCAAGTTTCTTGTAACTTGACGATGAAACCTAAGATTTCAGAAAAGCGTCTCTAGAGGAAGTCCCAAGTTTCAACAGTGCAAAGTTCGAGTTTCGGTAGGCAAAGTCCCAAGTTTCAGAAGCATAAAAAGGTACATTTTCATTGGGGATAGCCCCCTAGTTCCAGATCGAGAAGAGAATGTTACATATGTGCAACTCGGAGTTTCGAACACACGAATCCTAAGTTTCCTAGAGACAAATCTCAAGTTCCCCATATGAAAATGGGGGATTGACCTCCTTCTTTCCCAAATCCGGCGAGCCCATGACCTTTGCTCGCCGGATCCGGCGATGTGACGGCAAGCTTCACACCCTCTGTGCCCCCCTCGTCGATGTGGTCACTGGCCCCCAGATCCGGCGAGCATAGCGAAGGAGGAGGTCCCTGGCGACGCCCCGTACATGAGGATGGAGGAGTAAGGGGTAGCTCCAGCCAACGCGCGAGAAAGGGAGCAGCGGGGATGGCTCCGGCGTCCTCCCGACGGCGAGGAGGAGGAGGAGCGCAGGTGGCGTCCCCCTCGGCGGCCAGGAGGAGGCGCGCAGGCAGCGTCTCCCCAGCGGCGAGGAGGAGGAGGCGCATAGGCGGTGCTCCCCGGCGGCGAGGAGGAGGCGGATGCTGGGGAAGCGTGCGGAGAGGAGGGGCGTGCGAGGAGGACGCGCAGGCGGGGGAGCGTGCGCGGGGAGGCCGCGAGCGAGTGAGGAGGCGCAGGTGGAGTGAGTGAGAGAGGAGTCCGGACGAACGGACGTCCGTCATAAACTGTTTTCCAATCTTATATGGTCCGTATTCAATATTATTCTATCCATATAATCTATTATCCGTGTAATAATTGTATATCCATAGCATAACATTTCTATTTCTTTTCTATTTGAAAAAATATAGATAACATAACATGACGTATTCTACCTCATCCAGTGGATTTGCACCCGTGGGTACAGAAGAGACCGACTACCATTTTTGAACGAAGACAAATCACGAAGGGATCGACCTGCCTGAAATCCATGCTCCCTCGTCATTGTCCCTGACCGCCCGCCATTAAAACCACCGTTCGCTCACGAGCATGGGGTGGGCTCCGACGCGTGTGGGAGGAGCAGCAGGAGGAGGAGGAGGCTGCTTCACGCAAAAAGGGTAGATGCGGATCGGACGGCGTCCGACCCTCGCCGCCCCACCACACGCGACCCACGACGGGCGGCCAACCGGACCAGGAGGGGCAGTCTCGTCCACGCGCGAAAATTAAAGCGGCCCCCTAGATTCATGGCGACCAAAAGAAAGCGCAGCCCACCACCTCGTCCTCCTCCTCCTCCGGCAGTCCGGCCCCTTCGCTCTCCTCTCTTATTCCCCCTCCGCCGAGCGCGAGCGCAGACGACGAGAGGGAGAGAGAGAGAGAGAGAGGGAGCCCTAACCCTGCCCTGCGGCGGATCGCTAGGGTTAGGGTCTCCCCGCCTTCCTCACGTCCTTCCTTCCTTCCGTCCTTCCCCTTCGTGGTCTCGTCTCGTCTCCCGATCCGCCCGCCGGCGCGCGGGGGCGCCTCACGGCGTGTGCGCTCTCAGCATCGGCGGCGCGGCGCGGCCCAATGCTGTGTGTCTGAACGTTGGTTTCGCGGGACGCTTTGGAGGTGGGCCTGGTGTTGCAGCCGCCGGCGCGCGAGGAGACTTGGTGCGAGATCCGGTGGGTGAGGCGGCGAGATGCAGCAGGATCAGCGCAAGAAGGTGGGCTTGGCTCGAGGGATCCCTGATTAATACCAGCATTCTGCTGCGTGAATTCGCGCCGTGGTTGAGCTTTGCCCCGGTTTTTCGTCGGGCTAAGCTGCTTCTGCGATTGCTTTGCGTTGATTTGGGTCTCTTTCCTTCGAAATAGTTCGAAATTTTTTCCTTCTTTTTGGTGCAAATTTTTGTTGCCGTTGAAGTCCTGGATCCATTTTCCATATGTTATTGTTCTTTTCCCATCTAAGTTCCGTGTCAATTCGAAAGTTGATTTTTTGTCACTGTTTTTCTGAAAAGTCTGTTTTTTTTTCCAGCATGGTTCTGTTTTAGGTAGCCGTTGCCAATCTTTTTCCTCGATACTTTGAGTTTCATGTTCTGAAATTTGTATATGGATTGGATGTTCTTCCAGTTGATCCATGCATTTTCTTCATTCCCAGTTCCCACCGCATCGCGTTGCGTTCTGAAGTCTTCTATCTATATTTGGATATTTGGAAAAAAGGTGAAATTTGGTGCCTGCTTACTATAGTATCTGATAATTCACATGCAAAAGTTGACTACATCCTGTGGCCTCGAGACGCCGCCCGCGCAAAGTCGTAGGGGGCCGTTGCTTTATTCTGTCGGTGGGCAAAGCTGTTGCCTTTTCTTGTGGGGTTCTCCCGATCTGTGCACGAGCACTTGACTTCAGAAGTGTTGAGTTCGAAGATTTCATTTTTGGCAACGAATGCTTCAAGATCTTTCACGTAAAAATATTGTCGTGATCTGACTGCAAAACAATTTTTTTTATCTATTTGTTATTTCTAGTTTTCTTGATCTGACTGCAAAGCAGCTGAATTTTTCATCTATTCGTTATTGTTGGTTGTAGATGTGCCATGTTTTTTTGTGACTCATCAATTATTGTGCCATATCAGGTTTTCAGGTTACTGCACTGACCGTTTGACATTAACTGTTTCCATATGATTGCGAGCGCTGATGGTCCATTGATCGTTGAGCTTCTTTGTTGTAGTGGAGCTTTTAGCTGATTATTTCATCTAATGTTTTAAACAATATTTGCAATTGCTTTCCAGAGTTCGGCGGAGGCAGAGTTCTTCACGGAGTACGGTGATGCAAGTCGATACAAGATTCAGGAAGTCATTGGTAAGGGAAGCTATGGGGTGGTGTGCTCTGCTATAGATGTCCACACCGGAGAGAAGGTGGCAATCAAGAAGATACACGATATCTTTGAGCACATCTCTGATGCTGCACGAATTCTCCGGGAGATTAAGCTTTTGAGGCTCCTAAGGCATCCTGATATTGTTGAGATAAAGCATATTATGTTGCCTCCATCGAGAAGGGACTTCAAAGATATTTATGTTGTTTTTGAGCTTATGGAGTCTGATCTTCACCAAGTTATAAAGGCGAATGATGACTTGACGAAGGAGCATTACCAGTTTTTTCTTTATCAATTACTCCGAGCTCTAAAATACATTCACACTGGTAAGGAAATGTTGTTTTGGATTATTAATTTGCTTTAATATCTTAGGTTGCAAGGAATCAAACTATATGTTTTCTTTGTAGTGAACTTGCATTAGCCATTGAGGCAATATGTTCCGATTAGAATTATAAGCCGTGTATCCCTCTGTTTATAGTTGGTGTAATCTGTAAGATGTTGTTATACATTAATTTCTTTCCATATATCATTTATGGAATTATCCGTTTTTCTTATATTTAACTGGTATCGACTGCTGCCATGCTGGGTGGGGTAGGGGGAGAGGTGATAAATATATACCCTCCTCCCTCTCTGGAATTCGGAATGCACTTATAAACAGTTTGATATGTTTAATCTTTATGTGTAGGGAATGAACAACATATTTTAGAGTTCTTTTGTACTCCCTCCGTTTCAAAATATAAGGCATATAATTTTTTGGCACGGTCTTTAATATAGAACTTTGACCATTAATTTCTTTCACAAAATATCATCAACAAATACAAAATTAGCATAATTTGAAAGTATTTTTAAATACGAATCCAACTATATCACATGCATAAGACTAAACATATATGCTTTTAGCTTAATTACTAGTCAAAATTTATAAATGTTGACATTTTGAAATACATGTACGCCTTATATTTTGAAACAGAGGGAGTACTAAATAGTTTGCCAATTATGTTTTACTATTGGTTTGTTCTCATGGTATTTTGGTGTGCTGTAGTCTTGTCAACATCTATTAATTTTGACAGTTCTTCCAACATAATCTGCATAAATATTCTGTGCAGATCTGCTACTTTTGCTGCCTGCAGTCTTAGCTAATACTAGGTCCATGTAACTGCAGCTAACGTTTATCACCGGGACTTGAAGCCAAAGAATATACTAGCAAATTCTAACTGCAAGCTGAAAATTTGTGATTTTGGACTGGCACGAGTCGCATTCAATGATACCCCAACAACAATCTTTTGGACGGTATGTTCAGAGGGAATACCTATCCTTAACTTCTTTGTTTTCTTTCCTTTGACTTGTTGCCTGTGAGCTGATCATAATAATCTCTTTGTTTATATGCCCTGCACCTGCAGGATTATGTTGCAACAAGATGGTATAGAGCTCCAGAGTTATGTGGATCATTCTTTTCAAAGGTAGGCCTTCTGGCGCCCTTTGTTGAATTTCGATTAAGCATATTGAGCTGAGAAAAGTTTAATCAACCCCTGCGGAAGCAGATGTATAAAAGTTTTGTTGTAAGAAGTAATAGGTTAATCTTTTTTTGCATCACCCTTTTCATTTCTCAGGTAGGTATTGTTATGTCTGTACCCTTGTCCTCATCACATTGTTGATCATCTAGATTTTGTTCAGACTTCAATAAGTTTCTCTGTTTCTCTCACTCTGTTTATCTATGCTTAATTTAACTCTAACAATTTTATCATTTTTAGTTGCAGCTGTTAATAATCATTTGAGTTGCATGTTTGAAGAAATGAGAATATTAAAATGATTATTCTAAAAGAACTTTCTTGCCATCATATTGATAATGATAAACAGTGAACAACTTTTTTTTTTTACTCTGGTGCATATTTTCAACGTTTACATGCCTTGGGTCTTGATCAACTCAAACAAGCTGCTACTGTCAACAAAATTGCAGTACACACCAGCCATTGACATTTGGAGTATAGGATGCATCTTCGCTGAGGTGTTGACAGGAAAGCCTTTGTTTCCTGGTAAAAATGTTGTCCATCAGTTAGACTTGATGACTGATCTTCTGGGCACACCATCCATGGATACAATTTCTCGGGTATGATACTAGTACTTGCGGGGGAAGGCTTCTGTAGTTTATATCTACTGGGCATCATCTAAGTGATTAAAAGTTAACATTTGGTAATTTTTTTTTCTAGGTACGGAATGAGAAAGCAAGGAGGTACCTGAGCAGTATGAGGAAGAAAGAGCCAGTCCTATTTTCGCAAAAGTTCCCTAATGCAGATCCTTTGGCCTTGGACCTTTTGCAAAGGCTTTTAGCATTTGATCCAAAGGACCGTCCAACCGCTGAAGAGGTAACCGTAAGGTTTTACTATCGTACCATTCCATTCATGTCATGTTACCAAGTTTTTTGCATCTTCAGTTTACTGTGGGGTTAAACTTGAAATTTTTTTTGATACTTTTGGTTCATATCAGGCATTGGGTCATCCATACTTCAAAGGGCTTGCCAAAGTTGAGAGAGAACCATCCTGTCAACCGATAACAAAAATGGAGTTTGAGTTTGAGCGTAGAAGAGTGACAAAGGAAGATATAAGGGAGCTGATATTTCGTGAGATACTGGAATACCATCCGCAATTGCTAAAAGACTATATCAATGGCACTGAGAGGACAACCTTTCTATACCCAAGGTTTTAGCGACTTATATGCATTAGAACATACATATAATGTTTTCTTTTTGTTTTTTTTTTCACATGAATACACTTTTGTTTGTTATTGTATGAGCTCATATTGAGAGTAAAGTATTTCAACCTGTGTTTATGCAGTGCTGTTGATCAATTTCGGAAGCAATTTGCTCATCTAGAAGAAAACAGTGGAAATGGCCCTGTAATTCCGATGGATAGAAAGCACACCTCCCTTCCTAGGTAACCTTTGACCGTATGTTCCATGCTGTTCATTTTCTCAATCTTTTCATCATATTAGTTCCAGGAGTTAAAAGCACCTTCAAGTTTGACGAAGTGCCACACTTTGGTACTCCAACGTTGACCAAACTTAGACACACCTAATGACAAGGTTGTCGCATTGTAGCCATTATAAGAGGTGAAGTGGACCTCTATTGACATGGACAAATAAAGGATGCTTTACACTAAAGTGACTATAGCTAGGATGTCAAAATGAATTGCCTGTTTCTGTGTAACTGAAGTACGTGCTAGTTAAGCATAGTACAATACCAGGAGAAAGCTAACATGCATAGTTGATGTGTTCCTGCAGTACGTGCTAGTTAAGCATAGTACTATACCAGGAGAAAGCTAACATGCATAGTTAATTTGTTCCTGCAGTACGTGCCCTCTTGGATCATATGTTTTGCAAATTTGATTTAGAGCCTAGCAACCTAAAACTTGCTTGGTTGGATAGGATGAAACCAGGATAGCAAACATTAAAATATTTCTAAAACAAAATATGGCTTTATAAAAAAAATCCCCACCTAGTTTTCTGAAAACAAAAAAAGGGGTGTGTGTAATGTTGAAAGCTTGTTTTTGGCATAGTGGCTGTGTTCCTGCAGTGCGTGCCTCTTGGATCATATGTTTTGCATATTTAATTTAAAGCCTAGCAACCTAAAACTTGCTTGGTTAGATAGGATAAAACGAGGATAGCAAACATTAATATTTTCTAAAATAAAATATGGATTATAAAAAAGATTACCCACCTGGTTTTCTGAAAACGAAAAAAGGGGAGTGTGGAATATTGAAATCTTGTTTTTGGCAAACAATGGTTCTACTAAATTCTATCCTAACTGAATAGCACCTTAAATCTGTATTGGTAAAGCCAAAATGTATTTTAATAAAGAGATGGACTATATAGTATTCACCAGGGCACCCAGGTGATTTTGCTCCTCCCCTTCTTCACTTTGTGCCCCTCTTCCTCATCCCCTTTTGCTTTGCGCTCCTCCACCACCGCCACCTCCCCATCCGGCCATCATCCGCTGCTCGCTGCCTCGTCCCTCCACCCCCTTCCTCTCGCCGCCAAGCTGCCCCCGCCTACCCTAATCAGGCTGCCACTCTACAGATCCCTCCCATGGCCATGCACCCTCCGGCCACCCATAGCTCTGACGGTGGCACCGCCGCCTCACTGCACCACTACGCCGCCTCCCACCACCTGGCTGCTGCTTCCCTGGCCTCCCTTCTAAGCCCAGGGGCACGGGTGTACCCCTCCTCTAACCCTAACCCGAACAGCGACAGAGCTCCAGTGAGAGGCAGAAACATGCAGTAGCGAGAGAGGAGAGGGAAAGCTGTACTGCCGGCAGAGGCATGCTGGAGAGGGAGAAAGAGAAGAGGGGGAGGGGCACGGGTGTCTTCACTGAGAGGAAAAAGAGGAGGGACGGTGAGCAGGAGAGGCAACAGAAAGTTTAGGTTAATATTGGACAACTGGAGTTGGTTCCATGTTATTGAATATGGATGGATCAATGCTAGAACATTGGGGTCAAACACTGCTAGTCAGTTTAACCGAAATTGAGAGGTCAAGAGCTGAGATGCACTAGCCACAATTGCCCCCTGACCACTGCACTTCGTATTATTAGAAGTTTGATGTTGAAGCATGATCTTGGGGACCAAAACTCATATTCAGATTCTCACGTCCTTGTAGTTGAATAGTATGCTGCATGCGTTCACTCGCAATAGTGATATGTGAATCCTTCTTTTATACTATGAGTCTACCTGGTCAGGCATTTTTGTTTACTTGATTATGCTTCATGAACTCATGAATCATCTTCCAACCGACTTTGCAGGTCTACTATTGTTCACTCAGCCCCAATTGCTGCAAACGAACAACCTTGTGGCCCATCAAGGGATAAACCTTCATCTGATGATCCTTATAGAAACCCCCGAGAGTCGGACAAAATCTCTGTTAATAACCCAAGGACCTCCCAGGCTCCACAAAGGGCGCCAACAGGTACTTTCCTATTCATGTATGATGTATGATATAAACATGTGATTTTTTAAATAAATTAGCCTAATTTAATTATATAACTTTTTCAATCTTACAGCAAGACCAGGAAGGGTTGTTGGTCCAGTAATGCCTTATGAAAATGGTAGCATAAAGGATCCGTATGACCCACGAAGATTAGCAATGAACTCAGGATATCCTCCACAACAGCAAATCCCACGAACATGCAATTATTATCAGACACCCGGCAAGTCAGTTTGCTCCGAGCTGTCACAGGCTGAAAGGTATATGCTGCACCAACAGGCCTATGCCTGTGCAAACAGTACAACTGTGTCTGATGTCGCTCTGGACATGAGAGCGCCCCCTTTCCATCTATCAGCAGGGCCAAAAAATGATTCTTCTGATAGGTTTACAGCAGAGACAAACCTATACACGAGATCCCTCAATGGCATTGCTGCAACTGCAGCAGGAGTGGCAGCTAGTGCTCACAGAAAGGTTGGTGTTGTTCCTTATGGCATGTCAAGGATGTATTAGTGGCCAATTCATGGCACATCCTAGATGCCTTGCTGGGACACTGCTGGCTGTTGGTGGTGGAAACATGAAGAGCAAAGTGGAAGATCAATCTGGGTGGACGCTGTGTAGTTTAGAGCGCAGGGCAGCCCAAGATTCATTATGGTGCCATGATATATTCAGTGGTGCCTGCTGCTCGTCTTTCCTGCCTGACCAGGAAACACAAGCGTCGAATAGCATCGACCTCTCTGTTCTGTTTAGGCCATCAACTTGTACCTGCTTGTGTGAGAAGTGTGCCCCTTTGGTGCATACTGGAAGGGGTCCTCCAGTGGTTTGTAAACTGAGCTATTCAGGCGCCAGTTACTTTTCTAGAGTGAGGAGACAGAAGGGAAAGGAAAGAACACTAACATTTTCTTATGTTGTATAGAGATGTTTCTCAAATCAATTTGCAACTTCAGAAAAGATATATAAACCACACAGTTGCTCGGTTTTCTGTGGCTGTCCATTATTTAATGCCACGGCTAAACTATGGTAAAGAAGCATTGCTTTCATTTGCATATTATCTTGCTGGAGATTAGGTGCGATGTCGTACTGCCCGGTTGGTAAACGTCGAAGATCCGTTTGTTTCAGTTGAGCTGTCCTCCCCGTGCTCTCAAAATACTGTGAATTATTAGCGCAATTTGCTTCCCTTGCGAATGGCTAAAGTTGCTTCCCAGCAACCAAGGCACCATTATAATATGATCTAAACGATGGCTTCCATAGTGTATTGACTGTATCCAATGTCAATACTTTGACCAATAATTCCATCCCTGATAAATTGGTAAAGCCTCCTCTCAGAATATTTCCTGACAATAGACGGCTCGGCCGGTAAGTGGAGCCTGCCGAATAATGTCCATCCCGTTCAGCATAACATTCTCATCGATAGCAGTAAGCATATACGATGAGGGGGACATGTCTACAAAGAAGATCAGGGCCCCTGAAGCCAAGGCGAGGCTCAGAGCTTACTACATATGTTAATTGTAGAGTAGATTGCTATGATTATGCTCTTTACACATAGGTACTAATATGGTTTCCGTAGACTTTGAGCGAGAAGATTGGGAATTCGGTATGACTTAGAATACATTCCTGATCCCCGAGGTTGTTTTGCCTTCGAATTTGCTTGGGATCTTATGTTCGGCAGTTCGGCGCTTGCTACACCTTTAGGTACCTTGTCGGTATTTATCGTAGATTATTGGGCTAATGATGAGCTGACCGTGACTGAGTTAGGTGAGATTATTTGAGGCTAACTATATTTTAATGATGAAGAGTACGTCTACGATTTTTTTAAAAAAATTTAACAACTTTTGATAGTTCGATTGCATAATGATTGCAGCATAAACTTGATTGCATATGATATATACGAAACATCACATGACCATACATACTAGAGAAAATTTGATATATGCCATTATAAAATGACTGGATCTGAAATATACCATTACTTAACTGGATATCCGCTACGTGCCATTTCAAAGTCACGTTTCTCCAAAATATGCTATTACGATGTTTTTAAAACCTAATCTGGCCCTAATCTTTCTTCTTCCTCTCTAATACTTCTTCCCTTTCTCCCTCTCCTTGCTCAGATTCCTCCCCGCCGCCCCACTCCTCCTCGGCGCCGTAGCCGCCGCTCTTCCCCCTCGGCTTCCCCGCCGTCGAGCGCCCATCTCTTCTAGAAGTTCCCATCTCAAACGCGCTCCTGTCCTCATATTGCGAACGGCGGCAACTAGCTTGCCCCTCTCCTCCAGCTCCCTGACACCGCGCCGGCTTCAACCATGGTGAGGTACGGCCCCTCACGGGCGCAGCTGCTCTTCTTGGCCCCAACGGTGGCGATGCGGTTAGAAGGGGCACCGGTCCTTTTCTTCCCTAACGGCACAGCAGCGGAGGGGAGAGGGCGCTGAGGCAGTGGAGGAGGGGAAGCCAGGGTGGAGAGGGCGGCGAGGAGGAACCCGAGGAAGGAGAGAGAGAGATAGGGAAGAAGAAGAATTAGGGTTTAGGGAGGAAGGAGCAGGATTAGGGCCAAATTAGGTTTAAACAATGTTGTAAACTTGTAATGGCATATTTTGAAGAAATGCCACTTTGTAACAGCACATAGCGAATATCCGGTTAAGTAATGGTATAATTTAAGGGAAACGCTAATCAACAGTCGACTGAAATCCGGGGGAGATTTCAGTCGATTTGTCACTTACCCGCGCGCCGCCGGCCGTCTTCCTCCTCGCCGGCGAGCTCCTCCTCTCCCGCCGCCGCGCCGCCGGGCTTAGGGTTAGGGTTCAAGTTCGGGTTAGGGAACATTTGGGTTTCTCCGGTTGTAGAGGGAGGTCGGGGGAGGCGGCGGACCGGCGGTGGGAGGGGCTTGTCGGGGGCGGCGGCGGAGGCGGCGGTGGCGCCGCCGGAGCCGGGGGAGGGGGCGAAGGCGGGTGGGCCGGCGGTTGAGGGGGGACCACGCCGTCCCCCTCGGGTTAGGGGGGGCGGCGATCGGATAACTTCGTATAATGTATGCTATACGAAGTTANNNNGGGGGCGAAGGCGGTTGGGGCGGCGGTGGCGGGGGGTGGAGGCGACGGCCGGGTTAGGGTGGGCGGGGAGGCATCGGCGGCGGGAGGTTGGGTGGCGGGACGGCTAGGCGCCGGCGGCGGGGGGTGGCGGAGGCGGCGGGGGAGGAGGAGGAGGAGCGCGGAGCAGGGGGAAGGAGTCGGGGTCGGGGTCGGGGGCGGTGAGGGGAGAAGGGGAGGAGAAGGGGAAAGTAAGAGAGAGAGAGTGGGGGCGCGTGTTGATCTGGGCCGTTGGATTGAGATCCAACGATCCAGAAAATCGACTGAAAGTTAAAAAAAACAGACGACTGTGCAATAGACAGTCCCTTTGAAGAAACGCTACAGCACATAGCGAATATCGGGTTTAGCAATGGTACAGTATATTGCAAATTCTGTCACTTAGTAATGGTACATACCGAATTTTTTATTAGTACCACGCGGCGACCAAGTTAAAAGTTGAACGGTCTCAGAACACGTTGACGGCAGCGGCGCTGCTCCCGGCGAACGGCGAGGTCTGCAGCACCCACCCCTCGATCATCGCCTGCGTGGCAGGGCGGTTGTCGCCGGCCGCCATGTGTCCGGCGCCGACGATGACCGCGTTCGTCAGCGCCCCGAAGCTCTGCACGTACCCGGCGAGCCGCCCGCCGTCGAGCAGCCACACGACGCGCTCCGCGGCGAGGAACGCGCCCAGCCCCGGCCACGCCAGCTCCCTCACCCACGCCTCCACCGACGCCGGCGCGCTGTGCAGATCGAACACGCCCTGAAACAGCAGCACCCGGGCGCCGTTCCGCGCCAGGACGGCCTCCACGTCGCCCTTGGCGCTCTTCATGATGTCCCCGGCCAGCACCGCCGACACCTTCTTGCTGCATCGCTCCCACGCCACGCCGCTCCGGGCGCCGAGCACCGCCTTCGCCTCGCCGGAGTTGAGGAAGTCGCGGAGCGGCCGCGTCGGGTACGGCCGCGCTCGCGCGTAGTTGAAGGGCGTGGCCACGCCGGTGGCGTTCTTGAGGAAGCCGATGATCCGGTTCCTCTCCTTCCTCGCCTCCGTCCATCTGCTCGCCTTCACGAGGCTCACCGTCCTGCTCTGCATCGCCTCCACGGTGGCCTTCTGTTCGGCGTTGATCAGCCCGGCGAAGTAGGCCTGGTCGGCGTGCACGGTCACCTGCGCGACGGGGTGCGTCATGCCATTGCCGATGGCGACGCCCTGCAGGTTCACCCTCTGGCCGACCGGGAGCTCGGCGTTGGCATCGAGGATGTGCGCCGCCGCCGCGGGGATGTACTTGCCGGCGTAACTCTCCCCCGTGAGGAAGAACGGGCGTGCGCGGAAGCTCGGGTCGAGCGCCATGAACGACTGGAACGCGGCGAGGAGGTTCGCGGCGATGGTGGGCTCGTCGGTGGGGATGTCGGCGTCGGAGGCCGGCGAGCTGAAACCGGCGCCGAGGGGGTTGTCGATGAAGACGACGCCGAAGCGTCGGTTCCATCGGTAGGGGTTTGCGATGAGGGAGGTGGAAGTCAGGATGTAAGGGCCGATCTCGGCGAAGTTTCCGATGAGAGAAGAACAGCCAGGGCCGCCCTGGAGCCAGACGAGAAGCGGCGCGGCGGCGGCCGGCGTGGTGACCGGGTGGGTGGCCTCGTAGAAGGCGAAGTAGAGGGAGTTGGTGGAGGTGATGTTAAGGTAGCCCGACCTGGTGGGGCGCGCCCTGGTCGGGAACTGAGCCGCCGCCGGGGAGGCGGACGTGGTGGTGGTCAGGACGACGACGACGAGGGAGGCGGCGACGAGGCGGGGAAGAAGCGACGCCATGGTTGGCTTGGGAGTTGGGAGTCCGATTGTCCGAGGGTTGAGTTGACTAGAATGGGGCTGCAAGCTGGCTGCTGTCTACGCCGAGCACCGGCTGCTTAGAGCCTAAATTTGGGAGATATATGAAATCGGAATGGGATTCTCTGACTTACTGTACTCTACAGTTGTGCCACTGATATGTGGACCCCACATATACAGAGACCACATGTCACTGACCCACTGTCCTCTGCAGTAAGTCAGAGGATCTGGTTACATAAAATCAGCGGCATCTTTCATGCATATAACATCTTTGATGACGCGCTGAGACGTCAATGAATTCAATTTGAAATTGCATTAGCTTTGCATGCAAGTAGTGTTAGTGTTGCATACAAAGAGGAACCAAAAGAAAAAAGAGCTCGGTTGTCTCCTCTAAATTCGTAGCAACTCACATTTAGAGCATATTCAATGATGTATATAGTTGCTAACTATAAACAAATATCTTGTCATCTATAAATAGCATACAGTCACTTTTCAATGAACTAGATATAACATTGTCTATAAAAATTGAATATGGGTCCACATACAATAAATAGTAAGTACATTGGAATCAACTATATACTAGCTGTAAATTAGTAAATAGCACACCCTCATTCTCTCCTCCACATAAGCAAAAAGTTGAGTTAGAGTCTTTATAGCTAGTTGACATGGCATCATTGGAGATACTCTTAGTGCTCTTCTGAACTTCAACTTTGCATCATTGGTCTCTTAAATTTACATTCGTTAGCATCATTGCCCCTAAAATAACCAAGATTCAATATAATGTTGAGAAGATGGTTGGTTCCCTGCTAGCAGCTTAGTGGTTGCCACGAGCGTGGTTTTCTAATGGGATAATATTCGCGTCACCTTCCCTTTCTAAAAATAAATTATAACTTTGTTTTTCCAAAAATTTAGTATTTGTTTATAAATTCAAATTTCAGACGTTTCAAGATTAGAGAAAAAATAAAATTGAAGTTCATATTTTGTAATATTTAATTTTTTTTAGAATTTGAAAATCTTCTAAAAAGTTAAACTTTCAAAATTTGCAAAGTTAATTTTTTAGAGTGAGAGGAGGAAGGTGACTTGCATGTCTTCTAATTGAGAAACTGCGCACATAGCAACCACGTAAGCATCAATTTGAAAATAACGACCACCACAATAGTTAATGGAATTCTAATGTTTTTAGAGCAACGGTGCAATGGATCAAAGTTTAAGTGGCAAAGAAAGTAAAGATAAAGTTTGCGGGATCAATAAAATTTATTACACGTTTAGACGAACAATAATGCATTTTTTTCATACCAATAGCTACTTGTTAACCAAGAAATTAGAAACGTGTCCCAAACATGGATTGAATTTTGATCCTAGGGGTAACATATCAGATGCTACCAAATGTGACTTCCAACAAAAAAAAGATGGAGTTAGGTAAAATATCAGATGCTACCAAATGTGACTTCCAATAAAAAAAGGAGGGGTTGTAGTCTCCTAATTATATTCGTCCAATTACATTTGTATCCTATCATTCGGTGCCATCACATTCAAAGTTTTACACCTTCTATACCATTGTTGACCGATCAAGTCATTACACAGATGCATAAAAAGGCTTATGCCCCTGCCTTTTCAATACATTGGAAAATAAGATAGATCCTAACAACTCTGGGAAATCAATACAATTATGAGACAACATATTTGTCGGTCGATAGAAAATTATGTATGCTCAAATGTTCCAATTCAATTAAAAAATTGGATGTCAAATTTTATTTTCAACTTAATGGTACCAAGTGTCACAAAATTAAATTTTATATTATAATTTTGTGTAACATAAAATATGTAACAGTCCATTTTTCCAATCTCAATTAAGCTTATATATCATCATCATGTTTTCATGATCTTATTTTTTTTAAAAAAAATGCATAGCTTTTGTGTAAAGATGCATCCTATTTGATTTTAAAAGGGTGAAAAAGTTAAAAAAACAAGATTTATTTTAGTGATCCATAGTGATCAATAAATTATTTCGATGAGACCACTTGAGTTAGCCGCTTGGTAATCTAAATAACGTAGGCGGATCATATAGCACTGGACTATCCATCCCCTGATGAGATTAGCCACGACCAAGCCACGTTACCGGAATCGATTCGCGTGTCTACTGAAGCCGCTAAGTGTCGACTGGGGTTGGCACTAAGTATGATGACATGTCATATTTAACCCTCAAAATCTACTGAGGCCGCTAAGTGTCGATTGGGGTTGGCACTAAGTATGATGACATGTCATATTTAACCCACAAAATCTACTGAGGCCGCTAAGTGTCGACTGGGGTTGGCACTAAGTATGATGACATGTCATATTTAACCCACAAAATCTACTGAGGCCGCTAAGTGTCGACTGGGGTTGGCACTAAGTATGATGACATGTCATATTTAACCCACAAAATCTACTGAGGCCGCTAAGTGTCGACTGGGGTTGGCACTAAGTATGATGACATGTCATATTCAATCCACAAAATCAACTTAATCATACTCTTATCAATCACCTAAGACTAAACTCCCAAATTTTTCGCATGATGTAGGTTGGGCAAGAATTTCTTTATAGTAAATTTCCCGATGGCATGAGAGACCAATAAATCCACCTACATTTTGAAGGATGAGACCAACAATGGTGGGATAAAGACTCTCAACCTATTGTCCCAAATTTTTTATACCCATTTGCCCTAACCTATTCACAAGTTGGCAGCATGATAACTTGTCTCCTTTAACTCTTTCTAACTTTGGGGGAGAAGGGCTAGGTTGGAGGGTCATAACCCTCTCTTTTCTACCTCCCCAAGCTCTCTATATGCTTAGCCTCACATGAGCTGCAAGAAAGGAACAACCAGAACAACAAGTTGGTTGCACATCTTTCTCTCATTATTTTGTTTGTCATTAGTTTAACCATGTTTTAGAACTCTTAGATAAATCACTAAGCCACTCAAACCATAGCGAACAACACGTTCAACGTGCTATCTTGGAACCAGCTAACCTGCTAGAATATATTTTCGTTTATCCTAAGCATGAGAGACTTTCTTAGGATAATTTTCTAATCTGAAGTCATGTTTAGCCTTGTGATATCTATTGCTAGTATTAGTGGGTCATAATAATCCTTTGTGGGTATTTTTTAGATACTTATCTTATAACACAAATAACTTTTGCATATAAACTCTTAATTAGGTGAAACTTTTTGTATAATTTTCTTTAGCTCATGAACTTTTTGTTTATACACAAATATTTGATGTTATCGGTTGTTGGATTTTTTTTGGATATTATTGATGTTTCTGTAACGAATGATAGAAATTGATGCACTAGAGAATAAAAAATTTTACGCCAACAATAACATTGCCAACCAGTAGCAACAAGGCATTTATAAACCCCTCCTTTGAATCATATTGCTCCCATAATTTGCTAATGCATTAATTCAAATTATATTCTACGAGTTGCTTCCATACTAATTTGAAATTTATGTAAATGGGTGGGTAGAATGTTGTTACATCATATGTAGTGGTCAACACTTTGATAGGTTTGACATCCTTGTTTCCTTGCTGATATAGTAGGTACAAGTGGTTATATTTTGGGTTTTGCGAATGCTTATCCATTCTTAAAAGTCCATGATGACCCAATAAGCTTTAGGCATACGCATTGATCTTTCTTTTGGTGTAATTATTATAAGTATTCTGCTATGCTACTTGATATTTTTTTTGCTGCTATGATAACCTGACATTATTAAACTTGTTGTATTGACAATAGTCCATAATCCATACCATTTTGTTATATATATAAATTATGCTTAATGTTGTATGTGTTGTGCTATCGATCATTGTGAAAATATGTGTGTGATGATGCTTGATCTTGAGATTTATCATAGGACACATATCCGAAGACCACGATTTACCTTCATTTTATTTAATTACTTTTCAGCTTAAAAGCTTAACGGCTTATATACATTTTGAAAAGACATATTCTTTAGATTTTAAGAGTCTGTTTTTCACCGTTTCGAAGGTGATCCTAATTCTTTAAAAAGAAAATCAAACAAAATGGATCCAAATCTCGAGACTACCTCAAGAAGCTCTTGAGATTCAATATTTTAGTTGTTCAGCTGTTTGGATCAGCTCAGAAGAATAGAACCTTCGTTGCTATTGGACAGGTAGCGGGTAATTTCTCTATTAAATCGAATGTGAATTTATAGTCCACAAAATATAAAAGTATAACCGCAAGTAAAACATGATTTTATAAAGTTTGGAAATTTGAATCACTCTTTGAAGTTCAGATGCAGGGGATATAAAATTTTAAAGTTTAAAAATGTAGGGGCATTTTGGATATTACGATCAGCTTTATGATGGCTTACTCTAATAGAGTTCACGGTGATGGCATAGATGGTATGAATCGGCAAATATGAAAGAGATCAGAGGTTTACATACAACGATTTGAAAAGAAATGATCGGCCACCGCTTCAGAAGTACCTTTTGTGCAAAATTGGACTCAGATCACTTTATTTAACACTATCGTTTCTGTACAATGATCTGCATACAGAAAACAGGATAACATATACAAGCCATTTGGACGAGGAACGCAGTTTATGCTTGCTATTTGTGACAGCTAACATAACATAAATGGTGAATCTTGAGCCTATACGTAATCTGCCAAGAATGGCACGCACCATACGCGGAGTGAACCTAACTTTACTGACACCCTCAGTAGAAGATAATTATGCACCTAAATCTAATCCAGCTGCTGTGTATCGTGGAACTTCTTTGAGATTATTGGTCTAACGTCTTCTACATCAACAAGGGTCTCCAGGAAAGGAAGTAACTGAACCAATTCCTCATCTGAGGGGTCGTCGAACCAGCTCTTTATTGGTATGCCATTATCCACTTGCAACTGGAAAACCTGAAAGAAGAACAGTTCCAGTTACTATGTCCTATGCTTGTAAACTTCAGAACTCAGGAGTCAAGATATATAAAACCCTCATGAAGAGGGAAAAAAACTTGAAGTACTTACCAGTTTTAATTCATAAGGAAGCAACTAGATGCCTGCAGGTCGCATTTCAGGTTTCTAGATTTACTAGCTAATTGGTCAAAAACTAAAGAAGAAAATTTCTATATATGGAGATAAACATAATAGTTTGGCAAAAAAAATGTTACCTGCGGCGTATTGTCAATGATCGCAACTTTTGCCAGGTCAACTCCCAGAATTGTCAGGTCCTTTGTATAACAACCATCAGAAAATATGCATGATTCACGATAAATTCGGTGTGAAATCAATTTCCCGTCAGGGTCAAGTCTATCTATTAACTGTTCAGCATAGATTCTCTGACTAGCTGTGAAGATGACAAGCTCAAACATCTGAGCGACCTTCTTAAGAAACATCTTCAGGTGAGGCCTTTGCCTCACATATACTGTATGATTTTTCGTATTGAAGAAAACTTGAAGAGTAAAGTCAGCATTGTCACAGTGATCCAATGTTGAATGTACAAGCGTCTCTGCATATAAGGAACCGTTAAAACGGTTAAGATTATCGTAGACACAGATTTCAATCATAGTAAGAATGTTGATGCAAAAACTGAATTTAACAATACTGAAGATAATTGTGGGTAACATAGAACCTCATTTGAAAAGAAAAATAAAAAAATGTACGCCCTATTAGAGAACGTTATAGTTTCTATTCTAAATCAAATCAGTTATGTCTAATTGCTATTAAAAACTTCGAAGGAAGAAGAATCCAACATATTGATAAGGTCATATCAGACTGCTTCAAATAATCATTTATTGTAGCAGAGCAAATCGAATTGTCTTCATGTAGTTACTGTTAAGCTATTTTTTATTACTTCATTGACTGTTGTGGCTTCCAGCCAATGCTGTTTGAAAAATATGTAAACCTTGCTCCCATAAACTTGAGTAGAAAGGATTTCAGTATGCTTAAAGTCAAAAGTACCGGGAGAAAGAAAACACATTTAAAACTTGAAGGTATGATTGCATGATGTGAAGTCACTGTCTTCTTACCATCCAAATCCAGCACAAGAGTAACATGATTTTTTCTCACTGGTGATTTTGGTAAATGATTGGGTGAGTCAACATCCATTAAATCAGGAAGACCTCTAGAAAGTAGTTTTTCATCAACATATTCAGTTCCTACCACATCCTGAGTAGCAGAAGTACTTTCAGTTTCTGAATCAAATGTTTTCATTTGAAGGTATAAGGATGTATCGTCAGGGTCCATTGTAGCATGGTCGACTGGGGCCTCATTGGTAGTAGCGCTATTTGATTCCTCTGCCTCATTGAGAGACAACAGCGCCACAGGCCGCTCTACCATGTCAACAATATTCATAGAGTCATAATAATAAGAAGTACTAGCATCATTTGTAAACCCCATGATGCTATCAAACTGTACAGCAGAAAAACTTTCGGAGAAGTAAAAATCCAGAACATCCCAAACTTGGAATTCGCTTGTAGTATTGTAACCTTCATCATTGCCACTAAGAATCAGGTGAAGAAACTCAGTATTGTCATCCATTGCTGTAGTGACCAAATAAAAGATCATTCAGCTTATGAACACAAACTTTATATTGGACAAAAAAATGACAAACATAAGATTATGAATCAGATAACACAATAAACACAAACTGATATATTTATTTATACTGTACAAACATATAGTTGACGTATCCTATATTGGAAATATAGAAACCTAAAATTAAATCAACACAGCAAGGTAGCAATTAAAATGTTGAAACAGTTGAAAGTCAAGCCACATTACCTGTCACATTGTGGTTCACCTCTTTTAACTGAAGATCATTGTACATTAGGTCAGGTGAAAGGATAGTCTCAAGGCCTGATGATGATGGTACTGATATTGGAACCTACAAATATTAAATAATAGTTTGAATAGTCCATGATCCAGACTCCATAACTTCACAGAAACAGCGGTGCTTTCCATGCATTGAAATGTACAAGTAAGCAAAGATTAAACGTTTTGTTATATTTTACATGAAGTCGCTGATCATCGTCATCCAAGTCAGTTTTACTGGTATAGTGCATCATGCTTAAGCAGAATCTTGGAGCTTGAGAGCAAGCACTGGCAGTAACAATTGTATCATGACAGTTGTGAGGGAGTTGAAATTCAAATTTTAGTTTCAGCACTAAAGTTCATGAATTAGTGACATCCTATTAATTATTGGGTGATCGAAGTTGCATCAAACAGTTATGGTTATGGATTTGTGCTTGTTTTTTACGATCCTAATCACTGGCCATGTAGGTTTCCTAATTTCAGTCCATGTTAAATGATTACAGTTTCCTAATTTATAATTGCAAATATATCATTGGTTTTGAACAAATTCAACACACTGCTCATAATAATTACTGTGTATACTGTATAATATATACCATTGGCAGAACAAAGGCTAGCTAAATTATGAAATTTTATCATTTCAACAATACTGACTATTGGCTATTAAGCAAACAAAATGCATAATCATATGAGGATTATTTAGTAATCAAGATTCAATCATATTGAATTCCAAAGGCAAGCTAACACAGATATCTTTGATTTGCTGGAAGGAAGTTGCTAGAAGACGTGAAGCCTGTTACTATGGCTTTAGCTGTAGGAAGCTAAGATATTGGGTCCTAGGCTCCTAGCCTTGCATCGTTACCTCAATTTCTTTTACTTCTCAGAAGCAACTAGCAAGTGCTTTGGGTTCAAGCTTCACATAAAAAAAACTTGGAAAACAAAAATCAACCTAGGATATCAGGAACAGAAATATGCCATATCATCAAGGATTTCATGAAATGAAAATAAAAGGTTAATCACCATAGATTTAGGGCCACATGACAACAATGACAGTGGAAGTAAACCAGTGGCTGTGGAATCAAATTCATCTTGCAGCATACTGACTTCAGCAGTTCCAATGTTTCCCCTGGGTACTTCGGAAGTAGAACAGACTGCAAAAATAATTAATTAAATTTGAAGGCAATCATCTCTTGCTGTTTTGGGGAGAAATTGCAGAGATACGCTACTAGTAAATGGTACTATTAACAGACTCACAACTGCCATGATAGAATTGCTACTTGCTAATAGGATGTCACTTTTCATGAACTTCAGTACTGAAATAAAAAATTTGAATTTAATCTCCTCACAACTCTCACTAGCAAGTAGCAATTTGAAGGCAACCATTTCTTGCTGTTTCGCTAGTACATTTTGCTAGGACAATGTGCCTCCACTATTCTAACCTATAGGCTGTGACTTGCTGAGTTAATTCTCAATGGTAAAGAAAGGTATATATTACCACAAAGTCGAGTGAAACACCAATTTCATTGTTATCTGACAAGGAACAGTCGATCTTTAGTTGAATTATATCTTTTGCCCTTTCTTTTTGTGAGGATTGAGTATAGACTTGCCTTGGCCAGATAGGCGTAACCACATGTATGCATAGGTCGTTCTGTTGTGCAAGATAGAGACACTACTTGTCAAAAAAAAAAAGTAGACACACTAGTTTTTTTTTGGAAGCATAGAGACACCAGTACCGTTCATAAAACATTGTTGAACCAAAATCACAAATGCCAGATAAAGTAAGATGGCAAGATAAGTACATTGCAGATTGCAGAGTGCAGTTAATGAAGCGTATATGCTCGCAAAGTCATGAGTACTATTATTTCGACAAAGGGGATTACCCAATCTCCATTATATCATAACGGAACAAAAAGTGTCACAGGTGCTAAAATAGCATAATAAATAACCCAGCTACAGTTTAGGTGTATCATAGTCATAAGAAGGAAATAAAAGAATTATGTGGTAAAACAAATTAAGGTGAATCTAACTGATTAGATCGGACTGGAAATTGTGCAGAGTTTAGCCAATTTACCATTTTCATGACTTGTTAGCGTAGACCCAACGGCAGTTTTATCGCTTATATCTTGAGAATGCGAGTCTTCCAATATTTCGGTGGTCTTGCAAAATGCCTGAAGCTCCTGTGTCCCTAAACAGTCGGTGCTTAACATTTTATTCATCCTTAATGCAGGCATTTGCAAAAAGCATGTTGAAAGTACTGCTGTTCCAGTAGGAAAAGGCCAACTGTTGAAACATTTGATGCCACTCAAGACATTAGCGTCGAAAAGTGAGGCCAGCAAAATATCAACATGCTATTAAAGCAGTGGAACTGCGGAAGGAGCAAACTTTTACCGATATGTTCCAAAGAAAATTAAAAGAACAAAAAATCTACAAAATACTAGTATTAATTATAAAAAAGTACGAAATTATCGGTGGGATGCCCAGAATCTTCACTGAGTGAATTTACCTATGAAACAGCCCCTGATACTTTGAAATCTCTACAAGCCCAAATCTAAACCCCCTCCTAGCAAGCAGCAACTCTTAACACCAACTAAAGGCCCTTCCTTTTCCCCATACTGTTCCATTCCACACCTTTCCCAGTACAAATCTTTCCTCCATCTTACAAGGACAGAAAAATTCAGGGCAAAAGGCATGGTGGTACTTGGCACGAAGCACCCGTCTTGCAAAATTCCCCATACCACATAAAGAAAGGCTCGCTTCTCCTCTTCCATGCAAAAAACATCGAGATGAGGGCCTGAGGCTTCACGAGTCACGAGTAGCAAAAACCCAAAGACCATTCCTACAACCTTCGCCGCACCGCACACCTGAGTTTCTCATCCCAAGTCTGTGCTCGCAAAAATCCGTCTCTTTTTTTCCCCTCAAAGTAGTAGAAATGTAGAATCCACAAAAACTTCCCACCTACCCAATAGCACGCCGAAATACGCTCAAGTCGGAACAAATTTAGGCGAGACAATCGCCCCCAAAGCTCAATTGCGCCGAAACCGCGCAGTGAAAGGAGCCCAACACGAACGAAGACTATTCCAAAGCGGAAGAAGAAACTAAGCCCGGGAAAATTCCCGATCAAAGCGGAGCTCGGTGCAAGACGTACCCGAGCGCCACCAAGCTCTCGCCGCCGTAGACGCGCACAGTACAGTCTCCTCCTTGGACTCGCGCACACGGAGAGCAGAGAGGAAGGAGAGAGAACGGAAACAAGCAAGCAAGCGCGCAAGAGGCAGGCGAGCGAGAGAGAGAGAGAGAAAGAGCACAGGTAGGGGACAGCTCGATCGCTCGCTAATCCCGCACCACATAATCAAAACGACCGTTCCGCGTCAGCCAAGCGTAGCCCCCGCTTCCGTTACACCACTGTCACTGACTTGTAGGGCATGGAGTGCGCTGTCCCCACGTAAATGCTTCTTAGAGGGTCGGGGTCCGCGTAAGTCCTGGCTTTTCTGGTGGGTTGCGGCTCCTGCCCCTCGCCCACCATTTCCATCTGCGCCATCGCGCGCGCCGAATTAATTCTGTAACTGACAGGTTGGGCCGTCCAAGAATAGGTCCCAGACGTCAGTGGCATGGTGAAACTCAGCGCGGTGTGTCGCAGGACATCGGAGGCCGATGAGTACACGTGGACGGTTCGGATGGGTAGCTCATCATGCCGGGGCGGAGTCCACCCGTTTAATTTATATCGCTCCCCTCCGCTTTATCTAGCCGGCATCGTCATCGCACCCCTGCTGTGGTATCTCACTGACAGCATGGGCAGGAATATGATGGGCCAACTTGGTCAGTGAGGTCCATTCCGTGAGAATAGATAAGGTTTTGGAATTTATGGAGTTGGTGGCGTACACGTGGACGGCGTTTGATCTTTTGCTCCCCTTCCGGGCTGCGTCCATGGGTTTAATCATCGACGCGTCGTTCGGGGGATGGAATTTTTGTTGCGCCCTTCGCTCGTGCGGCCGCCGCCGTGTTCGCGGCCTGTGCGGAGGGGTGCGGCGGCGGCCGCGGCGGCGCACGTGAGACGGAGCTCGACCTCCGTTGATCGGGCATGCTCGCGTGAGATGTCTCTGTTCTCTCACTTGGTTGATTGTGCTTTTCTATCGTGACAACACGGATTGCGGGTGTAATAGGTTCGAATAGCCTCTGTTTAGGAATGCAAGGACATGATTTTTTTTACGCATAAAAAGGTTACACATTATTCAATCCGATTAGTTTTTTCGGTGGTACCAAACGAATTTATACATATGGGAAATGTTTGAGTAGATAAACATGGATACGGTGTAGAAATAAGAGAAAATTTATTATATGTCGTTTCATATGGAGATCTTTTCTTATATGCCACTTTAAAAATTGATCTTGATTATTTCCCACTTCAAAGACAATCTTGGTTATTTTATATTAGAAAAAAATTTATGTACATAGGCAAACTATATATTTTTAAATTTTTTATTGATTGGCTAGTTTATTGTTAATTTTGTTAGAAATTTGGTTTATAAGTTTTTTAGACTTTTTAGCTAATAGATAAATTTTGTTAACTTGTAATAGAAATTTTTATTTATACTTTTATTATTTGTTTGTAGATGGTAATTAGTTTTTTCGGTTGGGCATTCGGTCTATTCGGTTTCCAAAAAATTTGGGTTATTGAAAAATGAAAACTGAAATTATCAATAAAATTACGGTAATGCTACTGTTCGGGCCGCCCACGGCCTAGCTGCGCAGCCCGCAACCGCACGCGCCTCGCTGCAGCTAGGTAGCAACCGCACTCGCCTCGCAACAGCAGTTCCTTTTTGCCTATTTAAATTTCTCATTTTTGTCTCTATTTCATCTTGAGTCCAAAATGCATGGAACAAATTTCATAATTCATCTAAAATCCTAATTAAC